>JARYGA010033891.1:0-105560 GCA_030545235.1 Helianthus tuberosus | reverse complement strand
GAAGACTACATGCATGAAAACATCATGACCAAGCAGGGTCTTGGGTTCCTAGAGGAGTTACACAACGCAACATATTTGAACACAGACATGAACATAAAATTGGCGTTGTTAAACGACATGTTCAAATAGAGGCTTCAAAAACTGCAAGAACAAGAGGACAATGAAAGTGAAAGGGATTACTTGGATGAGAAACTGGAAGAAGAATCCGAAGAAGAAGAAGAGGGGAGCGATGGATGCTTCTCAGACAAAGTCTCTTCTGACGAGGAGTTTTAATTTTTTTTCTTTTCTTTTTTTTTCTTTTGTGTAATTTTTTCTGTGTTTATTATGTACTTTTCAAATAATAAAATACAATATTTCTCTCATTAGTTATAAAACGTCAAAATGCCACAAACGCCAGATAGCAAAAGTTAATTAGTGTATTTATCATCTTTAACTACAAAACGCCATTAAATACAAAACGCCAAACTTGAAAGATGGGACGTGTTACAGCCTTAACAGATAAAGCTGAATAAACAGTAACTGAAACGACGGATACTTTATTACTAACATTTATTATAATAAAATCATGCCTAAACTACGCATCAAAAACACCTTATATAAACAAATGTCTCAAGACCTTCCATTGATCACACCCAAAAACAAACGTCATGTTTCATAAATACCACTCACTTTCAAATGCCAAAAAAAAGTTTAAAAAAAAAACAACAGATGGCAAACGTCGCTTCTTGGATATTCAGTATTTTTCTGCATGAAGTTTCACTGAATGGATTCTTAGGTGAGAGGGGTAACTCAATAAGATTTTGCTGAATGAAATGGACAAATTTTCAAGAAAAAGTGACTGATGACAGTGATATGGCATTTTGTGTGCTTTGTTCTTGAAGAATGTCTGGATGAGAAGAAGAGACCCATGCCAGACTTGCCAGTGTAAATGCTATTTTGGACTCAATTATTAAATGATGAAGAGTGGGATGAATATGAAGATGAAGGCCAAAGATCAACCAAGCGAAAAACCCACTCACAATCACACCCAGAAAATAGCATCCACACATACGGCATTGATCTATGTCTCCAAAATTCACAAAACCACTTCAACAATGAACAACAATAGATCACACCAAAAACCAAAACGCCATATTTTACTGACTAATCAGCTTCATCTAGAGCCGGGCGTTTCAGCTGTGTATGGAAATCGGCATCTAACTAAAGTATTCAAAGGTTCAAGGCACAAAAACTTCAAGAAGAAGAGACTGATGACAATAAATATTTGGATGAGAAATTGGATTAGGATTTTTAATTTTTTTTCTTTTATATTTTTATGTCATTTTCTGTGGTTTGTTATCTAATTTCCCGCTAATAAAATACATTATTTCTGTAAATTGCTTATAAACGCCAAGATGCCACAAACACCAAATGCCAAGACTATAATAAAATTACTTTAAACAAATATTATTAGAAAACTCCAATAATGTACTTAAATGTATAAAACAATGTGCAAGAGAATAGAACAAAAGGGTGTCTTAAAAAAGTTTTATTTTGCCATCTTTATCTAAACGTCATTAAATATAAAACGCCAAAACCTAAGAGATGGGATGTGTTACAGCCTTAACAGATAAAGCTGAACAAACAGTAACTACAAACAGTAACTAAAACGATGGAAACTTTATTACTAACATTTATTATATTAAAAACCACGCCATGGCAATTGAATTTTTTTTATATTTTCAAAACGCCATAATTATCTGTCACATTATAGGTCTGCATTCTACATCGCACGACAAAACATACAAAAAATATACATCAAAAAAATATAATTATTATTGTTTTAGCGCCAAAAACATATATCTCCCTTGAGCCAAAAAAAGGTCATTATATAAGTAGAACAAGTAAACAAAGTTAACACTCCACAGATTGTCTAAACACGCCACGCATTGCCTAAAACGCCATACAACTTAAAAATGGCTTAGGTTATTGCATGAAGGTTTGAGAGGTCAGAGAGATGTTTCATCCTAAAGTTCTCTGACAGGAGAAAGGTGAAAGTCAAGAACATCAAGGCCATACTTAGTATGGATGAATCCGTTCAGAGGGATATTCTGGCCTTTGTGGTTCCAAGGGCCGACAACTGTGAAAGGACTCAAATGGTAATAAGAAGATTGAAGAGAAAATTTCCAGCAGATGACGATGATGATGATGATGATGATGAGGATACTGATCTACCAACAGTTACCAATTGGAGTTTAGATGAACAATCAAGAACGGTGAAAGTGACTTATCAACACGGGGTGGATTATTCATTGACGATGGACGAAGTGCTGAACACAGATAGACTACACCTTCTTGAACAGCTCTGTGATTTAGCACCTTCGAACAATGTAACATCCAGGGTTGTGATAATATTTAAACATAGGATGAAACAAAGACTAAACGAGGTTATGGTGTTATATGCCAATGAACAAGATGATGGTGATGAGTCTGAAGAAAGTGATGACCAAAGCGATAGGTACATCTCTGTTGTAATACCATCAACAAAAGACTATTAGTTTAGTTTGATTTCGTCTTAGTTGTAATGTTTTATTTTTTAATGAATTCAAATGAATTTAAGAACGCCATGAACGCCAAGATATCTACCTTTATAAGATATAAGGATTAATTCAACTGGTCAGATCTACAAAACGCCAAAAAATTGTAATGTTTGAATTATTGAATGTATATAATGAATTTGGGAACCCCATGGACGCCAAGATGTTTGAATTATTAATTGATTTTAATGAATTTGGGATCACCATAAACGCCAAAATATTTACTTTGTAACACAAAAACGATTAATTCATCGAGGCAGATCTAAAAAAAACAATAAAACGCCAGGTAGTTGTTGTTTCTAACTACACGCCAAAAACAATCCTACACGTCACAAATGACAACGGTGTTGTGAGAAATGCATTGGGAAAGAGGATAAAAGGATAAAAAAATCCCCTCCGCCGTGATTATATTGTGCGCCATGTGTTCGGCCAGGATCCATTCTCACCATTTTCACACTTCCAAGTGTATATATATATATATATATATATATATATATGGAGCCGCTAGAATGAGAACCACCACGAGTTATGAGAACCACGAGAACCAAGTGCCACGGAGGGGCGTTGACCACGAATTTTTTTTTACACCTAGATCCGTATATTTTAAGACCGGGTGTAAAAAAAAATTTCAAACGGCGCGCCCGAGGGGGTAGTTTTTTACACCCAAAGTTTGTAAAAAAAAAAAAAGAAAAGAAAAAAAATTAAAAAAACCAAACTTTGGGTGTAAAAAACTACCCCCTCGGGCGCGCCGTTTGAAAATTTTTTTTTACACCCGGTCTTAAAATATACGGATCTAGGTGTAAAAAAAATTTCGTGGTCAACGCCCCTCCGTGGCACTTGGTTCTCGTGGTTCTCATAACTCGTGGTGGTTCTCATTCTAGCGGCCCCCTATATATATATATATATATATATATATAGGGGATCGCTAAAATGAAAACCACCTCTAGTTGTAAGAACCCTGAGAACCACTTTCTAGCCTTTAGATCAACAAGATGGATGGATGAGATTAAAAGTAACAAAAATTAATATTAAATATATTTTGTCTTATTATGTCTTTAATATTTTAATCCAAAAGGTTAGTTTAGTAAAATAATTTTTTTTTGTCTTTTTGCCTTTATTATTTTTTTATTACTTTTTTGTTTTATTATATTACTTTTTAGTTTTATTATATTACTTTTTATTTTTTGAAAAGATTTTTTTATTAAAAACATTTTTAAATTCAAATTTTTTTAACAAAGACAATTTTTTTTGCGCGCCGGTTTTTGCACGCCGTTTTTACGCCCGGCTTTTTAACGCATCGTTTTTTAATGGGTCATTTTTTCACGCCGTTTTTTACGCTCGAATTTTTCAAGCGTCTTTTTTTTAACGCGGCGTTTTTTACGTCCCGTTTTTTTTTCGCGGCGTTTTTATGCGCCACATTCACGCCCCTTGTTTAGGCGCCGTTTTATCACACGGTTTTTTACGTTTTACAACTTACGTAGAAAAAGATTTACGTTTTATATTTTACGTTTTACGTTAAAAAGTTCACGTTTTACGTTAAACCTTTTAAACTTTTTACGTTTTACATTAAACTTTTTACGTTTTACGTTAAACTTTTTACGTTTTACGAAAAACTTTTTACGTTTTACGTTTTTTCGTAAAACTTTTTACGTTTTACTTTAGAATTTTTTACGTTTTACTTTAAAACTTTTTACGTTTTACGAAAAACTTTTTACGTTTTAAGTTTTTACGTAAAACTTTTTAAGTTTTACGTTTTACTTTAAAACTTTTTACGTTTTACGTGAAAACTTTTTACGTTTTACATAAAACTTTTTACGTTTTACGTTTTACGTTTTTTACGTTTTACGTTAAAAAGTTTACGGGTTAATTTTTTTTTTTTTACAAAAACTTATTTTCGCAAAAACGAACGCACCCAGAAATCGCAAACTCGGGAGATGTCTCAGATATATCGTTATCATCATCGACTAGGGGGGGAAAATTAAAAACCAACAACATCAAAACAAAGTCTATCTCGAAAATAAACAGGGTTTGGCTCAGATTAACCGATAATCAAAAGGCTGCAAAAGAGGGGTTGCAGGTTTAAAAAACCCTACCCTCCGTCGTCCTTGCCGCGCCATCGTCATCAAAATCGGCGGGTTTTTTTTTCATCATCGCCGCGCACATCCAACATATCAAAACCTACAGATTCAAAAGAACACAAATCCAAACCCACGAAACCCACCGCCACACCACCAAACCCACTGCCACACCACCACACACACCGCACATCGGAGCCGTCAGCCTCAAAACCCAAACATTGGAGCCGTCGACATCAACCACTGCCACACACCACCAAAACCACCGCCACACCACCAAACCCACTGCCACACCACCAAACCCACCGCACCCACCGCCACACCTCCGTTGCAACATCATAAACCGACCGAAACCCGAGCCGCTACTCCAACCTACAGCCCCAAAATTACTTGTTTCAGATCTAAGTTGAAGCTCCTGACCCATTTTCAATAACCAACTCAATACCCATATAACAATCTTTAATAACCATTTAACAACTTAAAAATACAAATTTTCATACCTGGAATCACGAGTCACCTGAAAATTTAACAGAAACTATGAACTTGGGTGTTAATCGGAGCCCCACGGTGGTCGGCCGGCAGTGGTGTAACAGAGAGGTGAGTTAGGTGGTTGCCGTGTGATGGAGGTTAATCGGAGATGGTCGGTGGTAGGTGGTCAGAACTGTCGGCAGTCGCTGGAGAGAAAAACCCACTACACCGCCAACAAGACCCCTTTCCCTTGCTATATAAACAGAAAATCAGAGGAGAGGAAGGTGGTGCGGAGAACAAGGGGCCGTCGGAGAAATGAGGGGGCCGCCGGAGTGGGTCTGGTGTTTGGGAGTCGCCGATGTGGAGGTGTGGAGGTGTGGTGGCGGTGGTGCAGGTAAGTTATGGAGGAGGGATGAGGGTTTTGGGGTTTCTTTATGAAGATGAGAGAGATGATGGATTTTTGAAAGTTCTGAAACAATTTTGAAAGAGAGAGAGATGAGAGGTTTTGTTTTTTGGGGAGTGATAAAAGTCAGACATTTAAAGGCAGAGGAGAGATGAGAGATTAGACATTTATAGGAAATGACCAAATTACTCCTTTTCCTGATTGGTTGAGAGTGGTTCTCGCGGTTCTTACAACTGGATGTGGTTTCTATTTTAGCGGCTCCCTATATATATATATATATATATATATATATAGGGAGAAGATCATGCGAGAACCACCTCTTATTGCGAGAACCGCGAGAACCAATGTGAACACAACCAAAAATGCCTAAAAATAGCTAAAAATCACACAAAATTTTTTTTTTTGAATTTTTTAATATTTTTTATAAAAAAATCGCTACTTTTCGAAGCAAAAAAAAAAAAATTTTAATTTTTTTTTTAAAATTTTTTTTTTTGGCTTCTAAAAGTAGCGATTTTAACATAAAAAATATTTAAAAATTCAAAAAAAAAAATTTAGATTTTTTTTAGATTTTTTTGGGGTTTAGTTTTTAGCATTTTAGCTTGGGGGGTGGGGGGTGGTTAGGTTTTTTTTAGGTTTTACTTTTTAGCATTTAGCTTGGGGGGGGGGGTTAGGTTTTTTTTTTGGGGGGGGGGGGGGTGGGGGGTTTAGGTTTTGGGGGGGGGGTTAGGTTTTTTTTAGCTATTTTAGGTTGTGTTCACATTGGTTCTCGCGGTTCTCACAATAAAGGTGGTTCTCGCATGAGCTCCTCCCTATATATATATATATAGTGGAGAGTTCACATGAGAAGAAACTTTTTGTAGGAATAAAAAAAGAAGAAATTTCAACCAATAAGAATGTTTTATTTTCGTTCATTTAAATTTGTATTTAATATTAGTCTAAGGGTATATTGGTAAAATTAGATAGATCATTAATTGGTAGTATTCTTTTTTATAGCTAACTACATTAAATTTGTAACTTATTTTCAAAAAAAAAATGTATTTTTTCAAAGAAGAAAAAAATAATTTAAAGTGTAGGATAAATTACGACGTGTGTAGGATGAATTACGAGTACTGTATGATGAATTTCAAAACGTGTAGGATAAATTTTGATGTGTGTAGGCAAAAATTTTAGTGTAGAGGATGATAGTCTTTATGACTAATTAATTAGTCAAAAATAACAATAAATGAGATGAGAAAAAAACTATTGAATGTTTTACAATTGTACCATTTAGTCTTTTAATTCTCAATTTAATATATATATATATATTCTATGATAATTTTATGTTTTAAAAATTTATATAATATATTAAATTGTGATATATATAACATTTGATATATTTAAAAATGTAAATAAATTATAATATTAATCTCAAAATATAATTTTGTATTGTATAGCATATAAATATGAATAATGCCATCAAAATATATATTAAAATGAAAAGTTTATTTTTAAAATAATAAAACTACAAGAATAAAAAATTACTAAACTATAGTTAAAGGAAAATGAATATAAAACTTAAAAGATTTCGGGTTTGTAGTTTCGGGTAATCGGGTCGGGTATCATCTAATCACATATCCGTGGAATATTGTTTTTCCATACTCACACCCGGCCCAATACCTGTCAGGTATCAGGTATACCTGTCCCAAATGCTTCGCATTTCAGGTATACCCATCGGGCTCGGGTATTTTTGCCATCTCTATTTTTTCGGAGAGGGGGGGGGGAGCGACATTGTTCATCCTCTATAATTTTTTTAATATTTTTTAAAAGTGGTTGTGAGTAGAGGGGAGAGAAAAGGTAATAATAATAATAATAATGGTATTAAAATGTTATTTAACTGAAAGAAGAGAATAAAAATACAGTTGTTTATAGTGTAATTATAAGATAAAAATGATGGAAGTGATGTGAATGCTCTAAAGGAAAAGAATTCAAAGTTAGATGGGGTTGTGTTGTAACAACCCGTGAACATGCTAATCATGTTTAGATTTGTATATGGACAAAGTTATTCTACAAAGGCTCCTAAAAATAAGAAGTGTACAAAGATACAACAGATCACAAAATATGTAACACCCCAAAAATATCAAATGATAAAAATAAATATGTACATATATGTGTGTGTATATATATATATATATTGAAAAATAATTAACCAAGGTTAACTAACCTAGTTAAATAATACATGATTGAATAATGAAAACCAAAGAGTTGAAAACTTTTAAAATAAAAGGAAACAAACTTAAGGGACTAAAGTGGTCAACTAGAGATTTAAGGTATTAAAAAGAAAAATTAAAACAAAAACACACACCAGTGTGTGTGTAGAAGATCGACCAGAGATAAAGAAAGAGGGTGAAACCCTTCTTTAACCTAAAATCAACAATTGAAAGCTAAATTAGGACTATAACACGTGCATGATTAGAGATTATCGGTCATCCATATGTAACTAACCTAAGGTATGTTGAAATTTTGAGTTTGGTGACGTTGGGAATGTTAATGAACACCTTGAATTGCAATTCTTAAATGGATTGTAGAGATTATAGTGAAATTGATAATGTGTACATGTTTAGAGATTAACCCTTTTATAAAATTGTGAAAAACAAGTGTTGTAAATCAAGTGTATGGATTATTCGTCATGTATATATAAGTGGGTTTTAATGAAAGTATGTAATACATGAATTATGATGAGTAAATTATGCATTTGAAGTATGACAATTGAAATTTGATGATAAATTGATCATATTGAGAATATTGATTTGATAAGATAAGAATGTATGGTTAAAAGATGCTTACTTGGATAAATAGAACTAGCATAAAAGTCATGCTCATAAGGTGTTTGACGAAATGGTGAAAGATTGATGTTGATAATGTATGGAATTATATAAAGAGAACTTTGTGATTGATCGTTGGCAAGTTCACACGCCATAGATTTGAATTATGTGTCCCTAATAATGATAACTGGGTTGCACCATTTAGGCAACTCAAGTGGAGCTTCGGAAGGTCAAACCGGGGAGGATACGCGCTTAAAAGGAAAACTTTAAGGTACATGGCTTTTATGCTTCCTAGGATCTAGTTAATAGTTTTATCTTGATATATATGTTGAACAATGAAGTAAAACTCGTGAAATTCGGTTCATTCATAAGTGATGGATTTCACATGAATGAAACGAATGGATAAATAACGAATATTGATATGTTTGATTTGTTCATAAGTGACGGATTTCACCGCGAAGAATCAAACGGGTCAAAATAGCGAATAATGATATGTTTGATTTGTTCATAAGTGATGGAGTTCACACGAACAATCAAACGGGTCAAAATAGCGAATATTGATATGATTGGTTAGTTCATAAGTGATGGATTTCACACGAACAACCAAACGAATCAAAAGCGTAAACCGAGTAACGGGAACGCATGATATAAATGGTGAACCCAAGAAATTGGTCAAAATATGGAGGATGTGAGTTCCTTAAGATAAACAAAAGTAAGGTTTTCGTTTGGTTAAAGTTAACCAAACGGGTCAAATTAATACGGACACAAACCGGGAAACAAGAGCTTAACCGCAATCTTAGTAAACCCGGAGAATGGATATAAAAATTGTAAGGAAATAATCTTTATCATAATGTGTGGTGAATATAGTTAAATATGTAAACGAGTCGAATAATTGCATGAACATTGTATGATCCGATGGCATAAGGTGTAATTGTTATTAAGGGGTTGAGGAATTTGAGTTTAAAATGTGGGTAATTAATTTTCGATCAAGTAGAAATAAATTTGAGGTAAAACGGATAAGTAACCAAGAAGATATGAAGTTTTTTGTATAAAAGGGTAAAACAGGAAAAGAAGAAACAACAACGTTGAGCCGTAACCTAAGGCTGACTACCGTAGGCTATGGCAGAGTTAGAAGAAACAACATAACAAGGTCGTAACCTACGGCTGAATGCCGTAGGCTACGTCAGAGTGAAACTGCCCAACTGTTTATGTCGTGTGCCGTAAGCTACGGTACACTTGCCATAGCTTACGGCGGGTCTCCTCTTGAAAATTTTATTTTGTTGTTTTGGGTTACTTGGGTTATCAAAATACATTTTAAGCATTATATGACTAGCATTTAAGATGTTAATTGATATATAGGTGATTGCTATGATGGAACGGATGGAAATCATGCTAAATGAAGAACCGAACACGTCTAAACGTCAAGTTTTCGCTTTTGTTCTTTTATTTCTCGAAATTAACTATGTTAGCATTATAAATGCTTGATACACATACAAGTTTTGTGAAACTCGGATTTTTGTAATGACGTGCACTTGTATTATATAAATATATATATATATATAGGGGAGCGCTAAAATGAAAACCACCTCCAGTTATAAGAACCATGAGAACCACTCTCCACCAATCATATTCTGCCAACAAAAGGGGTAGTTTGGTCATTTACCCCAAATGTCAAATCTCTACCTCTCTTCACATTTAAAACCATCACCTTTTTAAAATGTCAGATCTATTAAAAACCCTTCTTTATCGTTGTCTCTCCTCATTCTCCTCCTTTACTACCCAGTGCCTTCATCCATCCACCATTTCTTCACTACTAGTGTATCACACGTTGTAAAGTACGCATCTTATTTTGACTTATGTGAACATGTGAAACAAATGTTCAAGATACAGATTTATATGCTCATATTTTTCATTTACAAATCACTTAAAGAACCTCTCATCTCTCTCTTTGAAATCCTTCTTCGGCGACGATTCCGGCCACACACATCAATCTTCCTCACAAGCCTGAAAGAGAATCGGAGGGGAGAAAGAGAGTGCCGGAGAGAGAGAGATTGGCTCGTGGTTTCCAGTCATCATCATCAACGGTAGGCGATGACACGGCGGCGTAGCGGAACCTCATAGCCGGCAGCGCTGTGGGGGTGGCATCGAGTGGCGGTGAGGAGAACCGAGAGAGTGGAAGAACGATCAGAGAGAGAGAGAAGATGAGAGAGAGAGAAGCAGGAGAAGGAGACACGGCGAAAATAGAGAGACACGACGACGGACGTTCCCGGCGCCGGTCAGATTCGAGCCGACATCCCGATTTTTTTGGTATTTCTTCGGTAAGTTCTAAAACAACATTTTTTTTCTCTCGAATCTATGTTCTCCGGCCGTTCTGGTTCAAGTTAATTTGGGTTCGGATTTTGTGAAGCATGGTCCACAGAAGTCAACCGCAGATCGTTACGGTTCGTTGGTTCAGTTGTGGGTCAGGGGATTATTTTGGGTTCGGGTTTGCCCAGTTCAGTTTCGGCTCGGATCTTGGTTCATTTTCGGTTCAACATAGTTCAGTTACGCTTCACTCGGTTCAAGTTCGGTTCGACAAGAAAACAGGGCGGTGACACAGTTCAGTAGCGGCTCGGTTTTCGGCTCGACGCAGTGCAACTCGGGTCAGTTTCGGGGTTTGGTTTGGGTCGAAAGCAGTCAACGGACCCGAGCTCGAACCGATACTTTAGTGACTTGTTACGTTTGGCATTTTGATAGAAATTTTATATATTGTGTTTATATTGTTGAAAATTGTTGAGTTTTGAAAAGATAATGACAACTTGAGTTGTCGGCTTATTCCAAAAACAGAGGAAACTCTGTCCGTTTTCCGTAAAAATGTAAAACGTAAATAGTTTAACATAAACGTAAAACGTAAAAATTTTAACGTTAAAAGTTTAACCTAAAACGTAAAACGTAAGAATTTTAACGTAAAACGTAAGAAGTTTAACGTAAAACGTAAATCATAAAACGTAAAAAGTTTAAAAAGTTTAACGTAAAACGTAAACTTTTTAACGAAAACGTAAACTTTTATGTAAAAACTATTTAACGTAAAACATAAAACGTAAAACTTTTTATGCGTAAATTGTAAAACGTAAAAAAACGTGTGATAAAACGGCTCCTAAAAAAATGCCGCGTTAAAACGGGACGTACAAAAACGACGCGTGAAAAAAACAACGCATGAAAAAGCCGGGCATTAAAACGGCGTACAAAAACCGGCGCGCAAAAAAAAATTGTTTTGTTAAAAAATCTGAATTTAAAATGGTTTTTAATAAAAATTTTCTATTTATAAAAACAAGTAATATAATAATACAAAAAAAGTAATAAAAAACAATAAAGACAAAAATGAGAAAATTTACTAAACTAACCTTTTGGCTTAAAATATTAAAGAAATAATAAGACAAAAAGTATTTAATATTAGTTTAAATTACTTTTAATCTCATCCATCCATTTTGTTGATCTAGTGGCTAGAAATTGGTTCTCTCGGTTCTTACAACTGGAGGTGATTTTCATTTTAGCGGTCCCCTATATATATATATAAAGGGAGAGGGTCATGAGAAAACTAAGTATAAAGGAGAAAACTAGAAAACTACCTAAAAAACCTAAAAAAAAGCTAAAAAACATACCAAATTTTTTTTACAATTTTTATAAAAAATCGCTATTTTTTATTATAAACAAATTTCAAAAAAAAAAACTTGTACTGCACATGTGCATTATATGTGTACTACACATGTGCATTACATGCTTAAAATTAGATTTTTGAGTTTAGTTTAACTTTTAAGGTTAGGTTTTTTGGAGGATTAGGATTAGGTTTTTGGGTGTGGGGGATGGGGGTTTAGGTTTTTGGGGGTTAGGTTTTTCTCGGGTTTATGTTTAGGGTTTAGTTTTAGGTTTTCGGGAGGGAGTGGGGCGGTTTAGGCTTTTGGTGGGAGGGTGAATTTAGGTTTTTTTTTTTGGGGGGGGGGGGGGGGGGGTTAGGTTTTTGGTGGGTGTCGGCGGGGTGGGTTAAGTGGTTTAAGCTTTCCGTATTAGTGCACATGTGCAGTACAAAAAAATAATTTGAAAATTTTTTTTCATGCATAAAAAATTGTAAAAAAAAATTTGTATGTTTTTAAGCTTTTTTAGTTAGTTTTTTAGTTTTCTCTTTTAAGCTTCTTATGATCCATCTCCTATATATATATATAGAGAGAGAGAGAGAGAGAGTGGGGATCCTGCGGAAAGTGTGTTTTTCCTAGAAAGTCTAGGAAGCGATCTGGGCCATCCAATGGGTGTGTTTAATGGTTGAGATAATCTTGGTGGGATTTTGGTAATATGTGTTTCTTAAAAATATGATTATTTAATTAATCAGGGGTAGATATGTCATTTAGCTTGTTTTAAATATGGAAATAATTGTCATTCCATAACCACCCCACATTTCTTGCGATTTTTTTTCTCTCTCTCTCTCTCCCTTTCTCTCTTCTCACTCTCTTCCTTCTATCCTTCATGAAGAAACACATCAAGAAAACACATCGTATTAATCTGCTTGCTAATCTGCTTGCTGTTAAAACACAACGGTATTAATCTGCTTGCTGTTAAAACACAATGTCAAGAAATCCTCCAACATGAATGTTAAAACACAATGTCAAGAAATCCTCCATCATTACCAGCATGAATGGTAAAACACAGCGTCAAGAAATCCTCCAGCATTACCAACATGAATGCTAAAACACAACTGTATTAATCTGCTTGCTGTTAAAACACAATGTCAAAAAACCCTACATCATTACCAGCATGAATGGTAAAACACAACGTCAAGAAATCCTCCAGCATTACCAGCATGAATGTTAAAACACAACTGTATTAATCCACTTGCTGTTAAAACACAATGTCAAGAAATCCTCCAGCATTACCTGCATGAATGTTAAAACACAATGTCAAGAAATCCTCCATCATTACCAGCATGAATGGTAAAACACAGCGTCAAGAAATCCTCCATCATCACCCTTCCGTCGTCATCCCCGATTCTCTTCGACACCCTCCATCTTCAACTCCCACCTTCATCATCGTCTCCGGCTGTCACCCATCATAATCACCATCTTCATCTCCGTTCAACCATCTCCGGCTGTTAACTTACGACGACAACCACCTTCACCGTGAACTGAAATTAGGGTTTTCTGTTTGTGATGTAGAAGAAGACGGACATGATTCGTTTTTTGCTTGTTGTTCAAATCTTACTATGTTTCGAAAATCACAATTGAGAAAATCATGGAGAAACAGTTTCCATAATTATGCATTGTTAGTTAATGAGAGATAAAATTCCAAAAATAAAATAAAATGTCAAATTACACAAGTGCCCTTTTAGTTAAAAATCCCTCCGTGCCATGTATCACATTCTTATTGCTTTCTAGACTTTCTAGAAAAAACCCACTTTCTACCCAACTCCTCCTCTCTCTCTCTCTCTCTCTCTATATATATATATATATATATATATATATATAGTGAGAAGATCATGCGAGAACCACCTCTTATTGCGAGAACCGCGAGAACCAATGTGAACACAACCAAAAATGCCTAAAAATAGCTAAAAATCACAAAAAAAAATTTGAATTTTTTAATATTTTTTATAAAAAAAATCGCTACTTTTCGAAGCAAAAAAAAAATTTAATTTTTTTTTTTGCTTCGAAAAGTAGCGATTTTTTTATAAAAAATATTAAAAAATTCAAAAAAAAAATTTAGATTTTTTTTTTTTTTTTTTTAGGTTTTTTGGGGGTTTAGTTTTTAGCATTTTAGCTTGGGGGGAGGGTTTAGGTTTTTTTTTTGGGGGGGGGGGGGGTTAGGTTTTTTTTAGGGTTTTTTTAGCTATTTTAGGTTGTGTTCACATTGGTTCTCGCGGTTCTCACAATAAAGGTGGTTCTCGCATGAGCTCCTCCCTATATATATATATATATGCAAATTTTTATGAAACTTTAATTATTTAAGATTGGGTCTTACAAAATATAATAAAATGTCAAGTAAAGTATAACACAATGCCGAAAAATATAACACAATGTAAAATAAAAAAGACACAATGAGTCACAAAAAAGATACAATGACGCAAATATTGAAAAGACACAGTTATAAATAAAAAGACACACTGATATAAACAAAAAGTCTAAAATCTACAAGCTAAACATATAAAAATAAAAACATAAAATCTCACATCGTAGAGTTTGATAAAACGGTTCCAATGCCACTTGAATGAGGTCAATCGGAGTCTGTTTGATAATATTCTTATAACTTCTTATTTTTAAGAGACTTTGTATTTGATTCTAACTAGTGGTGTAAATTTCTGACACGACCCGAAAACACGCCACGAACCAAACATGAAAATCGCGGGTTTAGGTTTAGTCTAAACGGGTTCGGGTCAATTTAAGGTTGAACCCGCGAACCTGTTTAGCCAAACGGGTCGGGTTCGGGTCAACCCGGTCGGGTTGGCGTGTTGACTCGTTTAACCCATTTATTTTATATTTTATTTTTTACAATATGTTTTATGTCATAAATTAATTTAGTTGTGTATTTTATACATAATTATAACTTAAAAAGAGAGATTTGCATAACGTCTTATAATTAAAATGCAAGTGTATTATACATATTTGTGTTTTTCGTATTAGAATTTTTATTTAATATATTAATTTGCGAAAAAAATTAAAAATTTGAAAATTTGGGTTCGGGTTAACCCACCAATATTCGGGTCGTGTTCGGGTTCCTATGTATGACAATATTTTCAAGTTCGGATCGGGTTCGGGTTCATCTAAAATTTTCGAGTTCGGATCTGGTTGAACCTGCCAACCCGTGAATCCCGACCTGTTTAGCATCCCTAATCCTAACCCTTGTATATACATCAAATAAAATTTTGAGTATCATCTGTTATTAAAGTTGATGTGAAAGATTTGTGTTATTCACACACCTTTAAATCTTATTCAATCATCCTTTTCTGCTTTTTATCTTTTTTTAAAGTTCTTTATGTATTTACTGAAAGCGATAGTGAGAAAGGGTGTATCAATGTTATTAACTAGGGGTGTAAACAAGTCCAAATATTTAATAGTTACTCGTTATTGGCTCATTTAAAAGCTCGAACGAGTCGAGCTTTATCGAGCCCGAACTCGAGCCTGAGATAGACTTCGTTTTGTTATCGAGCCCGAGCTCGAGCCTAGAATACAAAGCTCGTTTAGGCTCGTGAGCCTAAACGAACCCAAACAAAATTTTATTTTTTATATATAATACAGGAACAGGATCAGGAGAGAACGCCTCAAAGTGTGAGAACGATTCTCAGACACAAGATCTTAGTGGTTTGTGGCTGAGATTGATACGGTGGCATTTTTGTAAATACTAGGGGTCTTGGAACTACCAGGAAGGGTAAAATAGGAAGATCCAATCAAAGGTGCATATGCTAATCACATGCCATTTTCCCCCATCATATTCAAACGACAATAACTTTTTTATACGTGATTATTTTTCGAAAAAAATTACACCATAAAACTCAGTGTTTTTTTATCTTTCCAATGAGTATACTATTGATATACTTTTCGAAAAAAAATTAACTGGATTTTATGGCGTTTTTCTGAACTGGGTGTTTTATGGCGTTTTAGACTAGGTATTTTCATTGCGTTTTTCATCTGAACTAATTAAATACTTGTGTTCACACTTGTTCACACTATAAGTTACACTTTAGACCCTGAAAATATAGCTTTTTTGTTATGGCGTTTTGTATGATGAAACTAATTAAATACTTGTGTTCACACTATAAGTTACACTTTAGTCCCTGAAAATATAGCTTGTATTTGTTATGGCGTTTTGTATGGAAACTAATTAAATACTTGTGTTCACAATTGTTTACACTTGTTCACACTATAAGTTACACTTTAGACCCTGAAAATATAGCTTTTTTTGTTATGGCGTTTTGTATTTGTTATGGCGTTTTGTATGATGAAACTAATTAAATACTTGTGTTCACACTTGTTTACACTATAAGTTACACTTTGGACCCTGAAAATATAGATTTTTTTTGTTATGGCGTTTTAACTAGCAGCTGGCTCAAAAAAAAATGGTTTTTTTGAGCTGTTGTAAATTATAGCTTAAAAAATAGCTTTTGAGTGTTTTATGGTGTTAAAAAATGATTTTTTGAGCTGTTGTAAATTATAGCTTAAAAAATAGCTTTTGAGTGTTTGGCGTTTTTCTAAATTGGGTGTTTTTATAGCATTTTATTTGAACACCCAGTTCATGTGAGTGGGTTTTTTTGACAATATTACCCCTTAGTGTAATTTAACATCAATGCCACATGTCACCACCAAAATCGTTCTCACCGTTCTCACACTTTTCACCGTTCTCTCTAAATCCTAACCCATATAATACAATAATAATGATGATAGCATTGGCAAGCCGAGCTTTAGCTCGTTTAAGCGATATTGAAACGAGTTCAAGCCGATCATTTAGCGCGTTTGAGGATGTTATCAAAATAGCTCGAGCCGAGTCGAGCTGAGATCGAGCTCGAGCTTTGGGTTTTATTCGCGAGCCGAGCTCGAGCTCGAACTTTGGGTTTTACTCGCGAGCCGAGCTCGAGCTCAAATAAGTAAACTCGAACCAAGCCGAGCTCGAGTTTCAGAAAAACATGACGGACCGTGCTCGAGCTCAGTCGAACTCGGGCTAAGCCTGGCTCATTTACACCCCTATTTTTAACACCTTATGTTAAAGTACTTTTTAGATTTATTTTGATTTACATTCCAACATTATGATATTTTTCAGATTTGGTGTATCTTCAAATTTTCAACTTTAAGCCGTCATTACTATTAGCTTAATAGATTTGGTGTATCTTCAAAATTTCAACACAAGCCGTCATTACTTTAATTACTATTAGCTTAATTAAAACACACTTTTTATTAGTTCTTAAAACACGCTTTCAACATCAAGCCGTCATTACTATTAGCTTAATTAAACCACATTTTTTTATTAGTTCTTAAAACACGCATCTTTTATGCCAAATTGCCACTTTAACCATTCTCATTTAAACAAAATATGTTTTTATTCAGTTTTACTTTTTTTACCTTTAAAATAAGCATAAGAAAATTGTCTTATGGCAATTGCATAAACGGGGTATTGGCGCCCATGGTTTGAGATGACAGATTTTAAGAATAGAAGGTATCTATAATGGTAAAAAAAAAGTAAAAAAAAAAAAAAAAAAAATGGAAACCAACCATTGGACTTCATAAAAAAAATTATGGTTTTTATATAGTTATTGGAAATAACTGGTGAAAACCCATCCCCACCAAATCCGTCATCGGCTTGCGTACGGAAGTTCGGACGAACACCATTCCATCGAAAACAGGGACGAGACATCCAATGGGCTATCAGGTCACCTGGCATTTGCCCTGGCATAGTGGCGAAGCTTGAGATTTCTGACTGAAGGGTCGAAAACGTATATACCAAAAAAATTCTATAAAATGAGGGTCGAAAACGTATATACCCAAAAAAATTTATACGAAAACTACATACTCTCCACTACTGAGCGAAAAGTTCGGGGGGTTGGCCGCCCCCAGTGGCGGAGCCACACTTTGAACAACGGTGTCGTCCGACACCATTAAATTTTGCGTAGCAAATACAACGTATAATAAGAAAAATTCAAGCAACACCATTGTTTTTTACGAGCGACACCATTGTCTTTTTACAAACGACACCATTGTTTTGTTTTCTTCAAAAATTAAGCCCAGTTACTTGAATTTAATTAGTATACTTTAAATAGGGCTGTAAACGAGCCGAGTCGAGCCGAGCTCGACCCGGCTCGAGCTCGGCTCGAACCCAATTCGAGCTGGCTCGGCTCGAGCTCGAATTTCATATCGAGCTGAGATTTGAGGCTCGAGCTCGACTCGATTAAAACTCGAGCTAGCTCGGCTCGGCTCGATCTAGCTCGAACAAAAAAAAGAATCGCAAAATTTACTACTTAAAAAGCCATAAAAATGAATCTTTTCATAGACTAAGGGCCATAATTGCAATTACATTTAACCAAATGGCTAAATATGCAAGTATAAATAGTTAACTCACTTTATACATTTTTGTACCTTCTTTTATAGGGGAGATACTCCTTTAGTTTTTGTCTTCTAAGCGATGTGGGACAAAAAAAATGAAGGTTGTAAACCTTATCGAGCTGGCTCACGAGCTCGCGAGCCGAGCCAGGCCAAACTCGAGCTCGGCTCATTTACAAACCGAGCCGAGCCGAGCTGGCTCGTTTACAACCGAGCCAATTTCGAGCCGAGCTCTTTTCGAACTTTTTTCGGGCGAGTTTCGAGCGAGCTGCGAGCCACGAGTTTTTTGAACACCCCTAACTTTAAATCATTAAAGGTCCATGCATAATTTTTATTTTCTCTAATCCATTAAGCATTATAGCCCCATGTTTAATTGGTTTTGTTTTAATTGTTTAACCTAACAGTATGTTTGATGATCATTTGAATGATGCGTGCACTTGTTTGTTGTAATGAAAAAGAGTTTTTTTTTTTTTGCAAGTTGCCATTGAAAACATTATGAATCATTTTCAAAACATGAAAATTCGTACAGAGCAACTATTAAATGCATTTTTTATATATTTCAAATGACTTTGTAATTTTATCATGTGTTTTTATTAAATGATATTGTACTTTTACTGTGATATTTGCTTTTATTATGTGATTTGACCCGACTAGATCCGAACCGATCCAAAAAGTTCGACTCCGGGTTACTATAAACCGGGGTATCCATAAAAAATGACACCATAAGAATAAATTTCTGGTTGCGCCACTGCCGCCCCCTCCCGCCCTCACTATGCTACGCCCATGCCTGGCCACATTGTTGTCTGCTCGATTCATACGTTTTTAGATGTTGGAAATGCACCAAGAAATTCACAATTATTTTGTTCGATAGATATCATTCTAATACGAGTTGCATTTTTATCTTATAAACTTAATAATCTGACTAGAGAAATTATTTAATATAAGCATTACAAATATATTTTTTTAAGTCGTCATAAACATTTAATTTCACATATAATGTATCTTATAATATTAGGAAAATGTATGTTATTGATGAATTTTTCACTGGGAAAGGGTCCAGTAAGGAAAATCGACAAGTGGATAAAAGTGAAAAAAAAATGTAGTCGTTGCTAATCTCTCGAAGATTTCTGACGAATCTCGGAAAGAACCGACATATCCGGACAAAATGGAATAGTTACAAATTTATATATTAATCGGCAATTTACCAGGAGATCACTCTTAATTACCTACATGGCTACATAGTGTGAAAATCATATTTCAGATCAGATTTCTAGACAATGAATTACCAACGGCTTTTGGAGAGATTATCAACACATATGTCCGTCACTAATGTTACGTAAACCCGAAATTACCTTTATTGCAAAACGTGGCCATTGAACATATTTACCACGAGCATCACCTAAATCTAATTTGTCATATTATGCATAAAAAAATAAAATACATCAACAACAAAGATAATAACAAACAAAATTTCATACCTTTAAGTCTTTAACTTCTTGATTTGATTTAATGAAGAATAAAAGCTAGAATAATTCAATTTTTATCTAGAATCAAATAACAACAAATAATTAATTAATACATATTGATCAAACAATTAATATATGTATATACAAGAATACATGATATATACCTGTTACTAAAGTAATGTTTGAATAGAACGAAGAATGAATTGAATTGAAGAAACAGATGCTAGGCTAGCTAGGGTTTGCAAAGAGGAAAAAATAATTAAAGAGATGGGATTTTCGTAGAGTTTTTTTTAAATATGATAAAAACCCTTTATTTATTTGAGCTAGGTTGTTATGCTCGCACAAAAAAAAAACCTATTTTTTTGAGCTAAAATTTGTAAGAGCTCAAAAAAATCATTTTTTTGAGCCATATAGCTAAAAAACGTGGGTGTAAGTTTATTGTGCTGATTTTTGGGCGGTTTATGTGTCTAACCGCCTAAATTAATAATTTTTGAGCTCAGAATGTCTACAATTTTAATTTGTACTAGTGTGAATACCTAGCTATGTCGGACATAACTTCAAGAGAATGTCTACAATTTTTTTGTAATGCGGTCATTAAATTGTATGGTAAATAATTTTTATGTAAATCGATGAGACACGACATCTCACGTATTTACGCCGCACATGAGGCTAGATGGCATTTTCCAGGGATGCTCGGTAGCATCGATTGTACATATATCGAGTGGAAAAATTGTCCAAGAGAGTTGCGAGGGGCGTATGTTAGGGGTGACGTCAAAAGACCAACCATCATACTTGAAGCGGTGACGTCGAATGATTTATGGTTTTGGCATTCATATTTTGGTGTTCCAGGTTCAAACAACGACATCAATGTTTTGCACACGTTGCCGTTGTTCCAAACCGTAACGGATGGTACCGCACCATTTTGTCCATTCTATGTTAACGGACGATATTACAGACGAGGCTTTCTTCTTGTGGATGGTATCTACCCATCATGGTCTGTTTTTGTGAAAGCTCCTTCGTTTCCTGTCGAGGCTAAAGAAAAGGCGTTCAAAAAGTTGCAAGAATCGTCAAGAAAAGATGTTGAGAATGCTTTTGGTGTTTTAAAGAGTAGATGGGGCATACTAAGCCGACCGGTTCGTGCGATGAATAAGAAATCAATACATAGCATAGTATATGCATGTATCATATTGCACAATATGCTAATATAAAGACGGACGTGCAATATCTCCAGATTGGGTGCCGGATCCTCCTACACAAGTTCACGTTTCTGAAAATATCCAACAAAACTTGTGTGATGAATAAATTCACTTTCGGTTGAGATACGATTTAATTGAACTAGTAGGTTCTTTAGGTTTGGAATTTCCTAAATCGGACGATGAGTAGAGTTTCTTTATTTGTGTTTTTTTATTGTAGTCTAAAATATTTCTAGCATGTTTAATTGAACTAGTGTGTTTTAATTTAAATGAAATTTATAATTTTAGTGTTTTATTGTTAATTTATAATTAAAAAAAATAAAATAAAAAAGGTTGTGAGTGATGGAATTCCATCACAAGTGATGACCATTTCCACTAAAAAAGGTTGTGAGTGATGGAATAATGGTTGATGGCATGGCGCAACTTGATTGGATGTTATGAGTGATGAATGATGACCACCCCTACCCCCCTAAGGCCACCTGGTATACTCTAACACCCATAGGTGTTAATCTTAATTGGCATCCATTAACACCTGTTAAACCGCTCATGAAGGGTGTTAAGAGGGATTAAAAACTTCACATGTTAAGAAGTTAACTAGGAGAGAGAGAGGGAATCAAGCATTGGAAAATTTGCACACACACAACATGCTATATATATGTATTTTAATTAATTTAAGTGGCGTTAATGGGGTTAAACCATTTCCTTGGTGTGAGGCGAAGTGAAAGAGGGTCAAGTAGGTGATGTGGTGTCTACGTGTAGTTAAGGGGCGTGAAAGTATACCCCATAGCCTAATATAGTATAGATATATATAGTTTATGACATGGGTAGGGTGCCCCTACTGCCACTACTTACTAGCTAATGCGTACTTGATACGAAATTTGACATAACAAGTGTTGATTGGTTGAGCTAGGGTAAGTACCCTTGAGTGCCCCTTCAATGTTATTTTCCTACATTATGAAACAATGAAACTTTTAGGGATGGACATTTAGGGGGTGTTTGGTTCGCGGAATGTGTAGGAATTGAAATTGGAATCCCTATTGGAATTTGAATTGGAATTTGATGGATTCCTTTGAAATCCATCGATGTGTTTGGTTGATAAATGTATTAATAGAATTAGAATTTAAAAATAGCTAAAAAGACAAAATTACCCCTAGTTATAAACAATTGCAAAAGTTTTAAAAACAACTATCTTAGATAAAAATTCAAAAAAATTCAAAAAAAATCCAAAAAATTATAAAAAATTCTAAAAATCATAAAAATTCAAATAAAATCTAAAAAATCAAAAAAATTCAAAAGTATCAAAAAAAATAAAAAAAATCTAAAAAATAATAAAAATTTCAAAAAATTATAAAAATAAAAAAATTTCTAAGAAATCAAAAAAATAATAAAATATCCAAAAAATCCTAAAAATTCAAAAAAAAATCTAAAAAATAATAAAAAATCAAAAAAATTAAAAAAAATAATAAAAAGTTCAAAAAATTATAAAAAATCACAAAAATTTCTAAAAATTCTAAAAAATCCAAAAAATCCTAAAAATTCAAAAAAATCTAAAAAATAATAAAAAATCAAAAAAATAATAAAAAATAATAAAAAATCCAAAAAATCCTAAAAAATAAAAAAAAAATCTGAAAAATAAAAAAAATTTCTAAAAAATAAAAAAAAAATTCTGAAAAATAATTAAAAATCCAAAAAAAATCCTAAAAATTCAAAAAAAAAATATAAAAAATAATAAAAAATCCAAGAAATTCAAAAAATCAAAAAAATTCTAAAAAATCAAAATAATTCTAAAGAGTTAATTACATAGTTAGTCCCTGTGGTTTACACAAAGTAACATACTTAGGTACTAATAGTTTAAAATAACATTCTAGGGTATTAACTTTTCATTTTGTAACGTTTGGGGGGTATTAAGCTTATTTGTAGGCTTAAAATTACATTCTGTTAGTACCTAAGTATGTTATTTTGTGCAAACCACAGGGACTACCTATGTTACTACCTTAGAAGTTAATACCTCCAAACGTTACAAAATGAAAAGTTAATACCCTAGAAGGTGATTTTAAACTATTAGTACCTAAGTATGTTATTTTGTGCAAACCACAGGGACTAACTATGTAACTAACTCTAATTCTAAAATATAATAAAAAATCCTAAAAATTCAAAAATAAATAAAAAAATCCAAAAAATAAAAAAAAATCCAAAAAATTTTAAAAAATCGAAAAAAAAAATCTAAAAAATATAAAAAAATCCAAAAAATTCTAAAAAATATAAAAAAATCCAAAAAATTCTAAAAAATATAAAAAAAATCCAAAAAATTCTAAAAAATATAAAAAAATCCAAAAAAATTCTAAAAAATCTAAAAAATAATAAAAAGTTTAAAAAATTCTAAAAATCAAAATAATTATTAAAAATTCTAAAAAATATTAAAATTCCTAAATATCCAAAAAAAAATAAAAAAAAATCTAAAAAATAATAAAAAATTCAAAAAATGGAAAATTTTATTTTTTAGATTTTTTAGATTTTTTTTGATTTTTTAGGATTTTTTGAGTTTTTTATTATTTTTTAGATTTTTTAAATTTTTTTTTTGGTTTTTAGACAAAAATGAAATAGGCAAGGGGTTATTTCCGTAACTTTGGAAACATTCCCATGGTTTTTTAAACTTTCCTTTGAAATTTAGAAGGAATTTGAATTCCATTAGATAAGGGATTTTGTTGGAATTGAAATCCAATTCCATTCAACTAATTTGTCCAACCAAACACACAAAGGAATGGAATTCAAATTCCAATTCCCTTGAAATCCTATGGATTCCTGTCAACCAAACAGGCCCTAAGTGTGTTGTTTTGAATTAGGTTAAGTTCGGTTTTATTGTCATGAGTCTTTTAGCGATTTTAGAAGTTTTTTTTTGGAATTAGGTTTTAAGGGTAATTCAAAGGTCTGATTGTGATTGTAAATGTAATAGCAGATGAGATGGTAAATGAGAAATGTTAGAAAATACTAAAAGACTAATTTTAGTATAATTAAAAGTCATTAGCCATTAAAAAAGATTGTAGGTGACTAGAGATTTTTACCCATCCGATGGATGGGCTCCTAATACAATCATATGATTCTCACATATGTGACAAGTGAAAGAAATAATGTATGTTTTGTTAAATTGTAGCTTTTGAACACAGAGACAACACCCCAAAACCAAGACTTGACACAACAGTTGGAGGACGTCACATGTTATGAGCCACAGGTTAGTGGTTTGGTATTACTTTGGTCCGGGTAATATATATTTTATATTAATTTTATTTTATATTGCAACAACTTCGTTTGTTGTAGTTTGAGGAACCTGATGAACTAAATCAAACTCAACATTATCATATTGATCTGACTACTATAGAAAATTTTGATGATGAGGTAATCAACAACTCAAATTCTCATTATATATATACATATATATAAACAATGCACAAATAATTAGTTTTTCAATTAATGTAGTTTGTTTCTAGCGCATTTTTTCCCGATCAACATGATGTACACATGTCGGAACGACTCGATGCGATGGTAATCAACAACTCGAACATGTTATATGTGTGTGTGTACGTGTGTATATATACTCTTAAAAGTGTTTGTTTAATTATGTAGTTCGATGAAGAACCTCCCGCTCCAAAGTTGTCAACGGCTGAACAAAAAATACAAAATGCCTTGTTGAAGATAGAAAATGAGCAGCCTGAAAATATTAGGTTATGGGCTGCACGATTAAAGGATCTCTTTAATGGAAAGATGAGCATTGAGATTAATTTGCCTAAGGAGATGTACCCCAAGACTTCGTTTGATATCGAAGTTGAATCCATCGAATATGAGGGGATGTTACAGTTTTTGGCGAACGGGTTGCTTGAGGCTAGCTTTTTGAATTGGTGTCAAATGTAAGTTTTTTCTTATTATTTTTAGAGTTAAATGCCATTTTAGTCCCTGTGGTTTGGGCCATCTTGGCAGTTTAGTCCAAAGGTTTTGTTTTTAACATGTGGGTCCAAAAAGGTTTCACAGTTGCCATTTTAGTCTACTGGGTTAACTTCATCCATTTTTTTTTTGTTAACGAGAAGGCTAATTAGGCCATTTTATATGTAATTCTGTTAACTAGAAGGGCAATTCAGCCATACAAAATGACCGAATTGGCCTTCTTATTAACAGAAAAAAAGGATGAAGTTAACCCAGTGGACTAAAATAGCAATGGTGAAACCTTTTTGGATCCACCGGTGAAAAATGAAACCTTTGTACTAAACTGGTAAAATGACTCAAACCACAAGGACTAAAATGGCATTTAACTCTTATTTTTATTTCGTACAATAAATTTATTTTTTAACACAGCTGAATTTTTAACCTTGTAATTTTTTTCTTGTTTGATATCAGATATTTGTATAACATAGTATTTTATAAAATAGTTCCAGAAGACCCTAAAGTTGCCTACTTCAATAACCACAAAATAACCTTGTTGTTTGATTTCTTTTTAGATTTGGACCCAGACAACAAGCGTAACACAAGAGGAAATCGACATGTTGGTTGAAAACATCATGACGCGTTTTTTAAGAGTAAGAGTGTAGGTTGGTTGGGTTAGGTTGGTGTAGTTATTTGAACTACTTTGGAAGATGGGTTAGCTAGGTTAGTGGTAGTTATTTGAACAACTTTGGATTATTATGTTTAGAACAACTTTTGTAAACTTTGAAAGTTATGTAATCAAGATGTTCTATGATGTTTGTTGAGTTTTTGATTGTTTTAGTTCTGTGTATCCATTATCCACTATTTTGAGCCAACACATTATTTTCTCTTTCTGTGTATATAGCAGCCATTATTTTGGGCTCTCCTCATTATTTTGAGCTAAATATAGCCAATATTTTGAGCTCTGCATTATTTTTTTTGGGCGGTTGGGATATTAAACCACCGCTCAAAAACACAAAATCACAAAATTATTGGCATGTTTTTTTGGGCGGATTTTGTATTATTTTGGGCGGCTTTTTAACCGCTCAGATTAATTAAACATTTTTTCCTGCGACATTTGTTTAGGTGGTCATAAAACCGCTCATAATCTTCATTTACACCGCCTAAACAAATACTTTTTGTAGTAGTGTCATCAAATTGATCGGGAGGGTTACCTGTCGATAGTTGGCGAATGGCGGACGTGCATTTTTGTATCGGCGGCCCCTCGCGTCGTAACCTAAACCCTTCTTCAGTTGCTTCGATGTCTCCAACAATCTTTGAAAATAATTCTTTTGGTAAACGAAACCGATCTCTAAACCTTTCAGCATTGTAGACCAGATTCTCCACAAAATAACCGTTCATTTACACTTCGTTGGCATGTATACAATCACGATCCAACATTTTCTTCTTTGGGCGGTTCGAACTTCCTTCAAGTTCGTTATACACCGACACGAAAAATTCAAGCATCTCATTGTCGGAAGACGATTGGCTATCGCTATCGATGTCCATCAGAAAGGTCGAATCCGTAGGAAAAATCCATTTTTGAAATATGTAGAATGTGTGATATGTGTTTGTGTTTTGGTGTGGATGAAATTGTATAAAATTGTGAAGTATATATAGATTGTTTAAAGGTTTCTTTTTTATTAAATCAAACGTTCAAAAAATAACGGTCAAATCAACAAACGGTCTGATTTTTTGTTTTTTCACGCGTGATATTAATCACGTGTTATAACTTCAACGCGTTAAAAATCATGGGTGGTGGCGGCGTGCTAAATTGTTTCACGAGTGATGGGGTGGTATCACGGACCACCCCGGGTCCCCTTATAATGCATAAGAGAGAACCATTTTAAGATACCCAAAAATAAGAACTTTTCCCCTTTTAATTTATAAATACAGCCGTAAAATGAGGGTAAATTGGTCTTTTAAACAATAATTATATTTTAGTTCTCTATCTTATTACACTTAAATCTTTGAGTTTTTACATAATTATGGGTAATTAGTTACACTCTTCCCTCTCCACAACAAACATATAATTTTTTTACGTGTTCTTGTCATATCTTATAAACTATAAGGTTTTAAAAAAATCCAAAAATATATAAAAAACTAACTCCCCCCCCCCCCCCCCGGGGATTTTAAACAGTCATAACATTTACTATGTTAATATATATTTTTTTAATTACACCATATAAACGAGTATTTTGTTCTGTTTACTTTGAGTATAGTATCGCTATAGTTTTTTAATTAAAAAAATTGACATATTACGTGATTAATAGTGTCTAAGGCTGAGTAAAAACTGAATCACTAACCGAAACCGAACCGAAATCAATCAAAAACTAAATTAACTAAAAGCTCATTAAAAGAAACCCGAATTAACCAAAAACGGTTATCGGTTTTTTTGTACCCTCGTTTACCAAAATTAACTAAACCAAACCATTCATATTTCATATATTTCTAGTTTTTATACCTTTAGTTAATGTATTTCATATTTATACCCCCATTATATACATTTATACCTCAATTTCATGTATCGATACCTACATTTCATGTATTTCTAATCGGAATTTTTAGCCCAAGTTTGGTTTTGGCTATTAACCGAAATTAAATGAATCAAGCAAAAAACCATCAATCTAACTTAATAAACCAAACCGATTAACTGAAAACGGATTGGTTAATAAAATAGACTAATCGATGACCTCAATTTTGGTTAAGGATAATAATCTAACGAACCGAACAATCCACACCGTGGCAATGTCTGTGTTTCTCGCCGCATCGCGTGCGCACCTGTCAGTTATTAACCAAAACCGGTTATCGGTGAGCAATAACTAAATTGTTAACCTAAACCAAACCGAAAACAGACAAAACCGAACCGAAATCAACCAAAAACTGAATTAACTGTAAACCTAATTAACCAAAAACCGGTTATCAGTTTTTTGTACTCTCGTGTTACCAAGATTAGCTGAACAGAACCGAATCATTCATATTTTCATATATTTCTAGCTTTTTATACCTCCCGTTCATATATTTCATATTTTATATCTCCATTTCATATATTTATACCTTCACTTCAAGTATTTGTACCTCAATTTCATATATTTCTAAGCAAAAGTTTTAGTTCAAGTTTTGTTTTTGTTATTAACTGAAATTAAATGAACCAAACAAAAAACCGTCAATCTAACAAAATAAACCGAAGTGATTAATCGAAAACCGATTGGTTAATAAAATAGACTAACCGATGACTTTGGTGTCGACTTTGGTTAAGGATAATAACCGAACCATGCACAACACAATGAAACGGATTACCCGATTACTTCGCTTTTGATATATATTTATCACAATGATCCTACAATAGATATCATATGAATAAGAAAACTACAAAAAACGAGTACCGCAATCCGATCTGTCGCTCCCATCGCATCGCGTGGGCATCTGCTAGTCCTTTTAATATTAATAAAATCAATTACTCTAACCAATCACAAGCCACCAACAAATCTCAAAGTGAACACCCACCTTAAACAAACACCTTTCTCATGCGGGTACCTCTCCTGGCTAACCGAACCCGCCTTTTGCCTAGCCTTGGGGGTGACGACAAGGGCGTAGCTTTGTTGGGGGGGGGGGGGGAGAGACCCCCGAACTTTTCGCTCGGTAGTGGATAGTAGGTAGTTTTCGTATAATTTTTTTGGGGTATATACGTTTTTTACCCCTAGGTTTTATAGAAATTTTTTGAATATACGTTTTTAACCCCCGGTCGGAAGTCTCAACCTTCGCCACTGGATGACAACGGTGTTCTGGCATGGGTAAGTACCCTAGATGCCTCTCCTTGCTAGTGCCATGTCCCCCTCATGGAAAATAACAAACTTTGATATATCTATATTATATTATAATGCATGAGAGAGGGGTATTTTAAGATACCCAAAAAATAAGAACCCCCCCCCCCCCCCATTATTTATAGAAAGACCCATAAAATGAGGGTAGTTTAGTCTTTTAAACACTATTTATTTTTTAGCCCATAAACTTATTACACTTAAATCCCTGAGGTTTTAACAAAATTATAGATAATTAGTTACAATTCACCCCTCCACAACAAACTTATAATTTTTTTTACGTATTCTTGACATATCTTATAAACTATACCGTTTAAAAAAATCCAAAGATATCATGACGACCTACACATTTTTGTTGACGTTTCGGTAGTTGTCTTGTTCAATATCGACGCACGGATTAAAAGGTACAAGTCAATAATGCTTTAATGTACAAGTAATTAATACTTGTGATCTAATGCGCCTAATCTACAAAGATGGGCTCCATCTATGCAAACAAAACAAAAAAAATTAAAAGTACTGTAACATAAAATGAAGATATTATGTCACATTTTATTCTATTAAAACTGCCTAATATCTATACTTAGATATATCTTATAAAAACTTATAACTAACCACAACAAACTTCTTAAATAAAGGGGTGACAAATCTAAAATTAAATCCTAATACACTTCTATAGTTACTACTATAAATACATAGCAGGACACCCCCATATCTATTGCTAAACAAAGTTAAAAAATGGATCCAGTTCTGAATTCAAATGTTGCGAAAAACCAAGCATGCGAGATTGAAAATTCTAAGGTCAGTTCTGTTATATCACAGTAGTGAATAATTGTTTTCTTTTATTTACTTTTATGTGAATATTAACTTATTTGATTTTTCAGATTCAGTTGCATGATGAACATGCCAATTTAAACAACCCTGTTGTCGAACAAGCTTCTAAGTTATTGATTTTGCTGGTTTTTAAGTATTATTTTGGTGTATATCTTTCATATTAACATGTTCGTTATGTTATTATATGCATGTTCTATTGCAGGATGATGGTGATAAAAGTGTTGATATTATTTCTTATGGTGCAATGTTTAGTCCATACAAGTCTAATCTTCAACGTGAATTTAGTGAGGAGGTAATTTTAAGGTCTATTTAATCATTTTTTAACTTTTTATTCAATTTTTGTCCTTTTTAAGGATCAGAAGTTTGAGACTCAAAGAAAGAGATCCAAGAGCCTCTTTGAATGAAAATGGAGTGAGGTTATTAATTTAGACGATTCTAAGGACAATGACAAAGAAGAGGAATTAGAAGATACTGCCGATTCAAGCACAAACCAGAAAACCCGATTAAAAATACCTCGAGTGTCAATTCAGAAGCGAAACAGATTTCATGTAGTCTAATATGAAATCTATCAAGTGTTTTTATGTTTTTTTTTTCATTTTCAGTTGTTATGTTTGATCTAGACGTATCAATAAAGTTTATTTTATATTTGAACTTTATTTTTTGTGTTAATATAATGCAGTTATTGACCATATTAATAAAGTTCAAAATAAAGTCAGTATCCTAAACTTACAAGTTAACTGCACTTATATAAGTTAATATCCTAAAGTTGCAATAAATAGATATTGCAGTTAGATATAGTCAAGCTGAAATTATAAAATATTGCAGTCATTCTTGGATATTAATATAATAATTTGTATTTCTTAATTAAAAAATAATAAAGTAATAAACTTTAAAGCTAAAGTAAAAAAAACTGAACTTACGATGATATAAAGTTAATAAAGATATTATCTCTTAACATCCTATTTTTTTATAAAAAATGTTTTTAAACTTTTATAAAAATATACATTATATATATATATCTATATATATATGGAGGAGCTCATGCGAGAACCACCTTTATTGTGAGAACCGCGAGAACCAATGTGAACACAACCTAAAATAGCTAAAAAAACCTAACCCCCCCCCCCCCCAAAAAAAAAACCAACCCCCCCCCCCCAAAACCTAAACCCCCCCCCCCCCCCAAGCTTAATGCTAAAAACTAAAACCTAAAAAAAACCTAACCCCCCTCCCCCAAAAACCTAAACCCCCTCCCCTACCCCCCAAAAAACCTAAAACACCCCCCCCCCCCCCAAGCTAAAATGCTAAAAACTAAACCCCCAAAAAACCTAAAAAAATCTAATTTTTTTTTGAATTTTTTAATATTTTTATGTTAAAATCGCTACTTTTAGAAGACAAAAAAAAATTTTGGCTTCGAAAAGTAGCGATTTTTTTATAAAAAATATTGAAAAATTAAAAAAAAAAATTTGTGTGATTTTTAGCTATTTTTAGGCATTTTTGGTTGTGTTCACATTGGTTCTCGCGGTTCTCGCAATAAGAGGTGGTTCTCGCATGATCTTCTCCCTATATATATATATATAAACGAAATTTAACAGTTAAGGATAAATGTGTAAAACATACTTACGAGTCAACTACTAATTTTTATTTTTTATTATAAAAACAAAAATTTAAAACTTAAAGTTTATTGAATGAGTACCATGTGAGTATTTAAAAAAAAGTTATTAACTTTAAAAAATAAAATTATGAACTTTATCATTTAAACAACAAAATAAACTTACTTTACAACTATAACAACTTATCTTTTATTTTTTGTCATTTGATTATTATTTTTTATTAAAAACGAAACTTTACATGTGTAAAACAATTTTTTTACTTTATTTATAAGCAAAAAAATGTTTTTATAAAAAAAATAATTCTTTTATAAATATTTTTTGTAACAAGTAATATAAATAAAATACTCCAGAAATTTATAATATTTAGTAGATAAGTACTAATTGTTGTCACACCCCGATTTCCACGTGTCACCGGTGGGCCCGGTGGGGAGTATCGTGACGTCATGGTTGGCAACATAATAGTCAAACAACACAATATTAATATGCACAGCGGAAGCAATTGAAAATATAATACAACCGAATTTATTATTGTAATATCAAATGTCACAATATTCGGAAGTTTATCCACCGAAGGATCGAACATAAAATGGAAACAATAGTTCAACAGACTTTTAGACATCTTAAGCTTGCGAGACTTCTATTGATGCTAAGGAGAAATATCCAGCCAATTTCGTATAGTACCTGCATTTAGCCTTTTTGGAAAATACGTCAGTTTACACTGGTAAATACAATCAACTGACTCATTTTGGAAAATGATTTAAAACTGGTTTGAATGCACATGGCATAAATGTTTTATAATCTGATTAAAATGCACAGAGGCAAGATTAATCTTTTTAACTTGGGAGAATTATTTTAATATTATAATCTTGTGAACGAATTACATGTTACTTGTGCGTTCAGTAGCCCGGATCTTGTCCGGGTTAAAGATCAATAGACACACCACATCATAGAGTTATACACTGACAGGTGTACGCCTACACCCCGTGCTCAGGTCGTGGCCATCTCGTAAGATGATGCCATGGATATCCGGGACATGGTCATTAACCCCCCAAAGGCTTTAAGTAATCAAGACTGTTTAAACGAGCCGATCAAATTATTCAACTACCCACTCAACTGTGGAGATTTGATGCTCGATTAAGCGGTATGCTATATACCGTAACCCAAGCCCGTATAGGGAAAATAAGTTAAAAGTATTTACCTGAGCAATGTATAAATCACAATAAGCAAATGCACGTAGCTTTTACTGGTACTCCTAATCTGGAACGAAGGTTTTATAATAACCTATTAGAATCCTAACGGGTCTTTAATTAAGCTTAAGCTTAGACCGGCTAGTTTCAAAGATACGGTTCGTACGCACGATTAAGCGAAGACCGGATAGAATGTGATTTAGACCCGACAAGTTCAGAGACTTGTTTAATATGGGTTTATTATTCACATTCTGGATTTTGAGGTAAAACCGTTAAGGTTTGACCCGTTTCGGCTAATTTATGTAAACTTGTTACATAAACCGAACCGTACGCGTAATAAGCGTGACGGGTATTCATGAGAGCTATAGACAGGTTTCCTAAGTTAATTATGCCCCAAATATGTTGTGACATCAGTAAGATGTCTTTCATTATGCCCGGAACGTATTTAAACTCAAACTAGGCCCCGTAGGGGTAGTTTGGTCATTTTAAAGGTTGTAAAAGGGTTTAAGTGTTTAACTGAGTTACAAGTCTGATGTAATCAGTAAACATACTCAAATTAATGAGTTATAACAGTAGGATAAAGTACATATGTGAAATTTATCAATTATAATCAAACTATGCCCCGTAGGGGTATTTTGGTAATTTCACATAAGTCGAAAAGCTCAAAACTGAAGTCTGAGTTAATCAACTTTTTCTTACTGTTAAAATATCATAATTTGCCTATAATATCAGTAGGTATTAACCCGGGTATGTTTAATATAGTTTTTAATACATACTATGCGTTAAAAACGCTTAATAAGGCGATTATGAGCCGTTTACGTGTTCGATACATAAAGCTGATATTTCTATTCTTCCAGAAGGCTTAAAATAATTTATTTAACATATCTAATCAGTAGCAAAAGGTTTGGAGTCGTTTAGATAGGTAAAACTCATTTTATGGCCCGTAAGGGCAAAACCGACAATTACCGGACTAAGCCTACGACTACTAGTTATGCTCAGCCTAAAATCAATTAAAAATCTTTAAAAATCCCAAAATAATATATTACATCAGTGGGTAAAGATTTGGATATCAAAAAGTAGGCTTAACTAGGCTATACGCTAATTACGCCGTTTTATTAACATAAAGTTTAAATTTTGCGATAATGAGCATAACTCTCAATCTACAATTCAAACTGATGTCAAACTTTGTATGAAAGTTTATATATCAGTAATTTAAGTTTCTACTCTTTTACATTTCCAAAAATCACGTTTTAAGGCAATAAGGGCATAATGGTCAACATATGGGCAATTAACGGAATCATGCATATTAATTGGATAACTAATGATCCGAGGTGTATAATCACAGAGGGTTATACTAGCATGTAACCTGGTCCAAATAAGGCTCTAAGGTATTTTTAAAACATACCATAACGGGTCAGAACTGAAAGTCATAGTGAAAGTCAAACTATGTGACTTTCGGTTCCGAACCGGGTCTTTATAGTAAATTGTCGGGTTGAACATGTTTAGACATGTCCTTACACTAATTACCAAGTTATATTAATGATCAAACAGGTTATAAGTGTTCTACATTGTTAATCATGCATAAATCGCATTTTAAACTTTCTGTTGACTTTTTAATTACATGTTTGACCTGACTTTTGACCTAGTTAGAGTGGTGATCAGGGGGAACCCTCTTAAGGGTTTATTACCCACATAAATACCAACTTATAACTACTTTTGATTCGACTAATCACTGAACCATTTGTGATTAATCTTAAAGTCAACCGTTAATTACGACGGTTTGACTTTTAAGCTAAAACTAAACTAAAACTTAATTAAGAAAGGTTAAGCCAACTTACAAAAGTCCTAAGCTTGATTAGTGATCACTTGAAAGCAGGTTGGAGCTCCAGGAATGATCAGAATGCTGAAGGAATTGGTGTGAGAATGTTTGCAAGTTCATGCTCCTTTTATAGTGAAATTTCCACCATAAGAAGTTGACACTTGGGTCTACAACTCTCCACAACTGATCAACACTTGTTACTAGTGCTTAGGGGGTGTCTAGGGGTCAAGAGGAATGTGGAAAATCGGATGGGATTGAGCAGAAAGGCAATGGCAGACAACAACCCAAAGAATTCGGAGCTGGGCACCCCTAGCGTGACGCTAGGCCCCCCTCGCGTCGCGCTAGGCCTCTTCTGCACAAAATCAACATTTTTAGATTTTGCGATTTGGTCCTTGCCCCTTCAAGCTTCTATTAGGCACTTGTTTCTTGCATTGTAAACCCTCAATATTGATCTATAAAGGCTTTAAAACATATACCCACTTTGTTAAGTCCCCGGTTAACTTTATTGTTACCCGAAAAGTCCTAACTTCCAACGTTTACGCTTTAACCCTTCGCACACGAATTCGATCATAACTTTCTCATACGTTAACGAAACTTTACGAAATTTAAACCGTGTATTCTAGTGAGCATGATTAACCGTTACAAAGCTTCGGGTTTGTCAAAAGGTCACTCAGAGGTATAATTTAAACATGTTGACACATTTAGCCCCTGTAGTTTGTAATCTCTCACATTTAGCTTCGTATGATCCATGATTTATTCGTTTGAAGGTATGAGCACCATGTAGGGTTAATGTACATTATATTTATTCATGGTTGATATTTAGAATACGTATATTCACATACTTTCCTTGATTGTCAACTTTAGTCCTTCTATAATATTTCTTTCACACGTTTAAACATTTGACACGTGTCTACACATTATAGGACGTGAATTTTCGAGGTGTTACATCCTCACCCCCTTAAAATAAATCTCGACCCGAGATTTACTGAAATAAATAAGGGTACTTTTCTTTCATCGTGGATTCAACCTCCCACGTGTATTCGGGACCTCTACGGGCATCCCATTTGACCTTTACAATAGGTACATGCTTCCTTCGAAGCTTCTTCACCTGTTGATCTTCAATCGACAAAGGTTTTTCCACAAACTTCAAGCTCTTATCTATATGCACATCTGTATGTGGTATAACCAGTGATTCATCAGCGAAGCACTTCTTCAGATTGCAGATGTGGAACACATTGTGAATTCCACTGAGCTCTTCTGGTAAGTTTAACTTATGGGCAACTGACCCGACACGTTCGATAACCTCGAAAGGTCCCATGTATCTCGGGCTTAGCTTGCCTTTCTTACCAAACCGCATCACTCCCTTCCAGGGTGACACTTTAAGTAGGACTTTGTCACCTACTTCGAAGTGAAAATCCTTATGCTTAGGATCAGCGTAACTCTTCTGCCTATCTCGGGCAGCTTTGAGACGGTCACGAATCTGGACAATCTTGTCCGTTGTTTCGAACACTATCTCTGGTCCTGATAATTGGACATCTCCAACTTCTGCCCAACAAACTGGCGATCTACACTTTCTACCGTATAATGCCTCGAAAGGCGCAGCCTTAATGCTGGTATGGTAGCTATTGTTGTAGGAGAATTCGATTAATGGTAGGTTCTTATCCCAACTACCACCCAAATCGATCGCACATGCACGTAGCATGTCTTCCAACGTTTGAATAGTACGCTCACTCTGACCGTCGGTCTGAGGATGATAAGCCGTACTGAAATTCAAACGTGTGCCCAAAGATTGTTGGAAATGCTTCCAAAAATGTGATGTGTATCTAGTATCTCTGTCAGAGATAATAGACACAGGTATGCCATGCAAGGCTACAATCTTATCAACGTATAACTGGGCTAACATATCGGAGCTATAAGTCTCCTTGATGGGTAGGAAATGTGCTGACTTAGTTAGTCTGTCAACTATAACCCATATTGTATTATTTCCTTTCCTTGTCTTAGGTAACTTGGTAATAAAATCCAGGGTTACCATTTCCCACTTCCACGTAGGAAGTTTAGGCTGTCGTAGCAAGCCTGACGGCTTTTTATGCTCGGTTTTGACTTGCGCACATTTCAAGCATTTAGCTACATAGGTGGCTACAGACTTTTTCAAGCTTATCCACCAATAATTTGCCTTTAGATCCTGGGTAGCTGATGGCAATTCTTAATCGTTGCCTAATTAGGGTTGCGGCAATTAATATATAAGCAATATGAACCGTCTTTCTTATTTAATAATATAAAACCCTCAGAAGATTGAGTCAGGCTATATGAGCCTATGTCTTAAAACCTACTTAATCAAGGTTTCGATTTTTCCATAATCAATATGGAGTTTTCACAATACTCCAGACCACAGCGGGATGCTAATCTTAATTATACCTGCCTTCCAGGAGGTAAGAAGGGAAAACTTTTGAGAAGATAATCAAGATGTAAGGAGGTTACAGAGATTTTCCATATCTCAGGCTCCAGTTCATCCACCATTGCTCGTGTCAAATAAGTGACACATTTATGTTATAAGTCCACGAATTCCTTAATCGGGAACATTTACTTGGACAATTCCATTATGGATATCTTCTTGGAATACTACTAGTCATCTTTAGTACAATATGACCATTGGGATATCTTAGGGGTTCCATGTATTAAACCTCCATACTGATCAGGCATGGAAGCAATCTATGGGACACACTAGGATACGCCAATCCTCATATGGCACTTTTATTAGACATAGTTTGGCATTCGCAGGCGATAGAAAACAATGAGAAAAATAATTAAAATAACATATGTTGTCGTACTCTATGCGAAGAAAGAGTACTCCTAGATTTTTCGGAAGGATTCCTTGCCGATACTAGAAGAATTGGTTACTATGGTTTCCTTGGTAAGTTATACCTTGTGGATAATATAAAAGTTTGCTAAGCTTATGGTTTATGAAGATTTATTATTGCCTGTATTAAATCAGGACGCTTAGCAGAAATTATCATTGGTAAATGATAAGGGATGTACTTGATGACATCGTGAACTGCCTCTTGGCATTCATCAGGTGAGTTCAGGCATTTCTTCCTTTAGCCTTTCCAGGCTTAGCTGTACCTATGCTTATATTTAATCAAATTGGAAATTTCACAAACTAGGCACCTAGCTCAGTTGGCTAGGCGCGCGAAAGGGTGTGGCCTAGACCCAGGTTCGATTCCGGGGACGGCCGGTTCCACCATTTTTTTTTTGGGGAGTTATCCTCCTCCTTTGGTTCATCCTTCATATTCGAAGTGTGAACAAAACTCTTCTCATGAGCAATTGAACTTGGTTTTGGATGAAATTTAGAGCGAGAAGCATTCGGCTCTTTGGGTTGTTTCATGACCTTTTCCCCTTGGCCTTTCAAACTGCTGCTTTAACCACCGCTTGGAAATTTACTCCATTAATATTGAGGTTTACGTTTGAGACATTATTTGCTTTTGTCGCATTAATAGCATCGCGACTATTGCCTATCTCATCCGAGTTTTCCATACTCGAAACTTGGTACCAATAACCAAGTTTAACAATTATTAGTCATCATTCTGGTGACCTGACTTAGATTAGCCATGGCATTAATAAACCGTATGGGCTATTCTGTTCTGAACATTCTTAATGAATGCTATTTGAATGTATATCCATTACATTTAGCTTAGGTCACAAGGGACTATCAATGGCATTCAAGGTTTGGAGCGTGTCCAATACCTGCTTGACAGGGGACCATAATGTCACAACTGTCTTTGTCACAAGGACAATTATAAATAGCTCAAAGGTTAGCCTTACATGAATTTGGTTATATATATATATATACATACATGGCATAGAAGCCTGTCACGAGGGACGTAGAAAGGTATGGCAATAAGCCTAGTCATGAAGGACATAAGTAATCATATGGCGCGAAGGCCTTGTCGTAATGACATTTAGATGCGGCACAAATGGCCTTGTCTCTAGGACGTTATAGGATATGGCACTAAGGCCTGTCACCCGCGATGTTAACATTTAGTATGTTAACTTGTCACTAACGACGAATTATAGCACGGAGGCTTGTTATGGGTGACTTGAAATATAACTTGTGGATTTGTCACAAGGACATCAATTTATAGGCTGCAATCTTATTAGATCAGGAATCTTAAGGCTTGAACATAGTTCTTCACCTTTGGACAGGGAGTCATAGACTACAACTGTCATCGTCTTGACAGGCGATTCTTTTGACAGAAAGGTAAACCAATTAACATCACTAATGGATGTATATCTATAATTTTCGTATCTAATGATATTAGTCATGATCACATCGATCATATTGACTATTAGGTTTTGGGTATAATCTCAACATTTTGAATAGGGGATCATAAAGATCACCACTATTTTATCTTATTGACAGTAGAATAAAGCATAACCCGTAGGCAATTCATCACTAGGGATGTCAATATTATGAATTTATGATCATCATACTGATGATACTAGTCAGGACCGCAATGATCATATAGACTATTAGGCTTGAGTGCAGCTCACAACCTTAAACAGGGGATCATAGAGATCGTAATGTTTGTGTCACAAATGGACAATATAATATGGCCCGTAGGCGAAACATCACTAATGGATGTTTATAATGGATTCATCGTTTTAGATGATATAAGTCAGGATTGCATTAATCATATTGACTATCTGGCTTGAGCATAGCTCACCACCTTAGACAAGGAATCATAAAGATCACAATGTCAATGTCTCAGATGGACAATTTATTATAGCCCGTAGGCAAAACATCTTTTCTTGACAGGGAGTTGTAGGCTACCACTGTCTTTAGTCTCTGAGGACTTTAATTATAGCCCGTAGGCATTTCCCCTTCTAAGGGATATTTATGGTATGATCATCTTTTCAGATGATATTAGTCGAGATCGTATGGTCTCTACCAACTATTATGCTTGGACGTATTCCAATATCTTTAGACAGGGTCAAGGACCACCACTGTCGTTGTCTTATCGGACAACAAATTTAGCCCGTAGGCATTTCATCACTCACGGATGTTTATAATATGATCATCTTATAAGATGATATAAGCCATGATTTCTAGATCATAAGACAAATTAGGAAATAAAAAAAATTCCAATATAGGGATGACTGTTGTGATTTTATCGAATCACATTTGTCAGGAGTGCTAACATGTTCTTAGGTGTTAACAAGGATCTTAATCCTTTGAGTAGGTTTCACCATCTTGGCCGCGTAGGCTAGGTTTCACCTTTAATATTCGTTTAGATTTGCATACTGGCAGGGAAGGAATGATGTTTATTTTATTCAGGATTTTTGTCATAAATCCTAATTTATAAGTTAGTAATAGCACAAATGGCCTAGTCGCGTAGACAAGTTTAATTTATAAGCCATGATTTCAGAGAATCGAGGCATTAAGGTTTGAATCCAAGTTCATTACCTTTTCTTGACAGGGAGTTGTAGGCTACCACTGTCTTTAGTCTCAGAGGACATTAACTATAGCCCGTAGGCACTTCCCTTCTAAGGGACGTTTATTACGGAATTGCCCCTTAGGGAAATTCATTAACCATGGTAAGCAGAGACCATATTTGGTTAATTTATTAATCATATTTATTCAGGATTTCTATTATAATGTATCATAATTATAAAACATTAACAGTTTTATTTGTGGCACCCAATGGCCTGGTCACATGGACATTTATAAATTATAAGCTAATGATTTCAGAGAATCAAAGTAACAATAACAGTTTTATTTAATAGCACAAAAGGCCTAGTCACAAGGACAATTTTTAAACCGTAAGCCATGATTTCAGAGAATCAAGGCCCTTATATATATTAGCACAACAGGCTTAGTCACAAGGACATATATAAATTATATGCTATGATTTCAGATAATCAAAGCATTTGAGGTTTGAACCTAGTTCATTACCTTTTTCTGACAGGGTGTCATAGCTACCACTGTATTTTGGCTCATGTGGAAATGAGCAAGGCCCGTAGGCACTATATTACCACGTATGGTTAAAATATGATCATCTTAATTGATGATGTAAACCCAGGATTCAGGGATCATTAAACTGGGTTAGGAATCTTTTGAAGAATCCTTAATAACGTGTGTGATTTCCAACGAATCACATCTGTCGGGAGTGTTAACATGTTTTCAGATGTTAACTGGGATACGAATCTTTTAAACAGGTCTTACCATCTTGGCCAGGTCTTTATAATGACACTCAGGCTAGGTTTCACTCTTAAGATTCTTTTAATATTTATCGCAGAACAATTTTCTAAATTGAAATGTTAATAAGGATCTGAATCTAAATTGAGGAACTGCCATCTTGGCCGGTCTTAATATGACCCGAAGCTAGGTCTTGTCCCTTTTTAGTTTTTGCCATTTTATTATAATGGTAGATCTTGCAAAAGGAAATGTTATTTTCCATTTATTTAATATTTCTTGTTTAGAATGAAAGTTTAAACTTAATCATTCCACTATATAAAAATAAAAGTATAAAGTTGCCCTAAGCGGGACTTGAAAGGAATAATGTTGTCCTCGTAGGGACTGAAAGATGATTGTGTCCTTATAAGGACTTATTAAGGAAACAATCTTCAGCAAGAGGAGTTTCTTCTTTATTTTCTTTCTGAGTGTCCTCTCCTTGGATGCTCGTTTCATTCTAGCCGCGGTACGAAGCTCAATATTTCAAGGCTCCAGGTGTGGAGATTTTTTTTATTACAGCTTCTTCGCTTGGCGACGTATATATAAAAATTTGGAAGCAAAATTTTTCCAGGTTAGGATTGAGAATATTCCTAAGTTAAGTCTAGACTCAGAAGGTCAAGGAATGTGCTACTGTGTCATTGAGATTAAACACAAAAGGGTAGTGTTTAATTCACTCAACGTTGGCTCTGATACCAACCTGTCACACCCCGATTTCCACGTGTCACCGGTGGGCCCGGTGGGGAGTATCGTGACGTCATGGTTGGCAACATAATAGTCAAACAACACAATATTAATATGCACAACGGAAGCAATTGAAAATATAATACAACCGAATTTATTATTGTAATATCAAATGTCACAATATTCGGAAGTTTATCCACCGAAGGATCGAACATAAAATGGAAACAATAGTTCAACAGACTTTTAGACATCTTAAGCTTGCGAGACTTCTATTGATGCTAAGGAGAAATATCCAGCCAATTTCGTATAGTACCTGCATTTAGCCTTTTTGGAAAATACGTCAGTTTACACTGCTAAATACAATCAACTGACTCATTTTGGAAAATGATTTAAAATTGGTTTGAATGCACATGGCATAAATGTTTTATAATCTGATTAAAATGCACAGAGGCAAGATTAATCTTTTTAACTTGGGAGAATTATTTTAATATTATAATCTTGTGAACGAATTACATGTTACTTGTGCGTTCAGTAGCCCGGATCTTGTCCGGGTTAAAGATCAATAGACACACCACATCATAGAGTTATACACTGACAGGTGTACGCCTACACCCCGTGCTCAGGTCGTGGCCATCTCGTAAGATGATGCCATGGATATCCGGGACATGGTCATTAACCCCCCAAAGGCTTTAAGTAATCAAGACTGTTTAAACGAGCCGATCAAATTAGTCAACTACCCACTCAACTGTGGAGATTTGATGCTCGATCAAGCGGTATGCTATATACCGTAACCCAAGCCCGTATAGGGAAAATAAGTTAAAAGTATTTACCTGAGCAATGTATAAATCACAATAAGCAAATGCACGTAGCTTTTACTGGTACTCCTAATCTGGAACGAAGGTTTTATAATAACCTATTAGAATCCTAACGGGTCTTTAATTAAGCTTAAGCTTAGACCGGCTAGTTTCAAAGATACGGTTCGTACGCACGATTAAGCGAAGACCGGATAGAATGTGATTTAGACCCGACAAGTTCAGAGACTTGTTTAATATGGGTTTATTATTCACATTCTGGATTTTGAGGTAAAACCGTTAAGGTTTGACCCGTTTCGGCTAATTTATGTAAACTTGTTACATAAACCGAACCGTACGCGTAATAAGCGTGACGGGTATTCATGAGAGCTATAGATAGGTTTCCTAAGTTAATTATGCCCCAAATATGTTGTGACATCAGTAAGATGTCTTTCATTATGCCCGAAACGTGTTTAAACTCAAACTAGGCCCCGTAGGGGTAGTTTGGTCATTTTAAAGGTTGTAAAAGGGTTTAAGTGTTTAACTGAGTTACAGGTCTGATGTAATCAGTAAACATACTCAAATTAATGAGTTATAACAGTAGGATAAAGTACATATGTGAAATTTATCAATTATAATCAAACTATGCCCCGTAGGGGTATTTTGGTAATTTCACATAAGTCGAAAAGCTCAAAACTGAAGTCTGAGTTAATCAACTTTTGCTTACTGTTAAAATATCATAATTTGCCTATAATATCAGTAGGTATTAACCCGGGTATGTTTAATATAGTTTTTAATACATATTATGCGTTAAAAACGCTCAATAAGGCGATTATGAGCCGTTTACGTGTTCGATACATAAAGCTGATATTTCTATTCTTCCAGAAGGCTTAAAATAATTTATTTAACATATGTAATCAGTAGCAAAAGGTTTGGAGTCGTTTAGATAGGTAAAACTCATTTTATGGCCCGTAAGGGCAAAACCGACAATTACCGGACTAAGCCTACGACTACTAGTTATGCTCAGCCTAAAATCAATTAAAAATCTTTAAAAATCCCAAAATAATATATTACATCAGTGGGTAAAGATTTGGATATCAAAAAGTAGGCTTAACTAGGCTATACGCTAATTACGCCGTTTTATTAACATAAAGCTAAAATTTTGCGATAATGAGCATAACTCTCAATCTACAATTCAAACTGATGTCAAACTTTGTATGCAAGTTTATATATCAGTAATTTAAGTTTCTACTCTTTTACATTTCCAAAAATCATGTTTTAAGGCAATAAGGGCATAATGGTCAACATATGGGCAATTAACGGAATCATGCATATTAATTGGATAACTAATGATCCGAGGTGTATAATCACAGAGGGTTATACTAGCATGTAACCTGGTCCAAATAAGGCTCTAAGGTATTTTTAAAACATACCATAACGGGTCAGAACTGAAAGTCATAGTGAAAGTCAAACTATGTGACTTTCGGTTCCGAACCGGGTCTTTATAGTAAATTGTCGGGTTGAACATGTTTAGACATGTCCTTACACTAATTACCAAGTTATATTAATGATCAAACAGGTTATAAGTGTTCTACATTGTTAATCATGCATAAATCGCATTTTAAACTTTCTGTTGACTTTTTAATTACACGTTTGACCTGACTTTTGACCTAGTTAGAGTGGTGATCAGGGGGAACCCTCTTAAGGGTTTATTACCCACATAAATTCCAACTTATAACTACTTTTGATTCGACTAATCACTGAACCATTTGTGATTAATCTTAAAGTCAACCGTTAATTACGACGGTTTGACTTTTAACCTAAAACTAAACTAAAACTTAATTAAGAAAGGTTAAGCCAACTTACAAAAGTCCTAAGCTTGATTAGTGATCACTTGAAAGCAGGTTGGAGCTCCAGGAATGATCAGAATGCTGAAGGAATTGGTGTGAGAATGTTTGCAAGTTCATGCTCCTTTTATAGTGAAATTTCCACCATAAGAAGTTGACACTTGGGTCTACAACTCTCCACAACTGATCAACACTTGTTACTAGTGCTTAGGGGGTGTCTAGGGGTCAAGAGGAATGTGGAAAATCGGATGGGATCGAGCAGAAAGGCAATGGTAGACAACAGCCCAAAGAATTCGGAGCTGGGCACCCCTAGCGTGACGCTAGGCCCCCCTCGCGTCGCGCTAGGCCTCTTCTGCACACAATCAACATTTTTAGATTTTGCGATTTGGTCCTTGCCCCTTCAAGCTTCGATTAGGCACTTGTTTCTTGCATTGTAAACCCTCAATATTGATCTATAAAGGCTTTAAAACATATACCCACTTTGTTAAGTCCCCGGTTAACTTTATTGTTACCCGAAAAGTCCTAACTTCCAACGTTTACGCTTTAACCCTTCGCACACGAATTCGATCATAACTTTCTCATACGTTAACGAAACTTTACGAAATTTAAACCGTGTATTCTAGTGAGCATGATTAACCGTTACAAAGCTTCGGGTTTGTCAAAAGGTCACTCAGAGGTATAATTTAAACATGTTGACACATTTAGCCCCTGTAGTTTGTAATCTCTCACATTTAGCTTCGTATGATCCATGATTTATTCGTTTGAAGGTATGAGCACCATGTAGGGTTAATGTAAATTATATTTATTCACGGTTGATATTTAGAATACGTATATTCACATACTTTCCATGATTGTCAACTTTAGTCCTTCTATAATATTTCTTTCACACGTTTAAACATTTGACACGTGTCTACACATTATAGGATGTGAATTTTCGAGGTGTTACAATTGTGTTGCAAATTTTTAGGTGTTATAAGTTCAACTATATTGTTATAAATAATATTAGTTGGTTTCAAAAGAATTCTTTACCAACTTGACTAGATATATAGTAATTTGTCTTGCATATTTTTAGGGATTATAAGTTAAAATTATACTAATATAGATAAGATTAGTTAGGAACTAAAAATATGAACTTAGTATGATATAAAGTTATTAAATATATAAACTCTTAACTTCCTATTTTTTATAAAAACAGTTCTTGAAATTTTATAGAAATATAATTTTTTTATATCTGTAAAAAACGAAATTTAACAATTTAAGTTAAAGGTCTAAAACGTACTTATGAGTCAAATACTATTTTTTATTTTTATAAAAACGAAAATTTTAAACTTAAAGTTTATTGGATGAGTACTATGTGGATATTTAAAAAAAGTTATGAACTTTAAAGAATAAAATTATACTTTATAATTTAACCAATAAAATAAACATACTTTACAATTATAACATCTTTTGATTATTAAATTTTATAAAAAATAAAACTTTACATATGTGTAACACTTATGGCATATATCCACTATTCCACCACAATAATGTTATCATAAATATTAACGAATAAGAAAACTACCCGAAACGATTGTCGCAATGCAAAGCGACGCTCCGCCGCATCGCGTGGGCACCCAACTAGTTATTACATATATGTATAAAAACAAAATAAAAACTAAAAAAAAAGATAACACGTTTCACATTTATTGTATGTTTTTTTTCTTTTTTTTGGTTTAGATGAACTAATTTGGTCAAAACCTTCTTGGCACGCTTAAAAACAAAGTCAAAAACCTTCTCGGCACGCTTAGAGCAAAGTCAACAATGTCGTTTTTTGATCTAGCTTTTAGTGACTTGATTTTCTTTTCAATTAAAGCCTTGTCAGCATACAATACGCAAAAGTTGAAAACAAGCTAAACGTTTGTTGAGTATCCATGTGTATTTAAATATCCATGTGTACGAGCATGCAACGAAATTACTAAACCATTGCATTCATAAATGCTCGTGCAACAAACATGAAATAAAAAATAAAAAATAAAAAAAAGGAAAGACTATTCCAACATTTCCTAATCTAACCTTACACCGTGTTCAAACGTACGTTTGATGTTAAATCAAAAGGCCATATACAAGTCTTTACGTCAGATCTAGAGCCAGCTCAATCATTTCGAAGGCCTAAAACAAACTCTAAAATTGAGGCCCTTTTTGAATTTACTTATGAGCCATCCCACTTGAAAGGGTATGGTCCCAGATCTCGCGTCAGCACGACCGCGAGTGACCATTACCCTTATCAAAAACCCCCACCAGCAAGAACTTATTTGTGTCCGTGCGGGCACGCGCGAACACAACGGTCGAATCCAATCGGTCAAGGGATGAGAAGACTTATCTTAAGTACGAAAACGGATGTTTGTAACACCTCGTAAATTCACGTCCAATAATGTATCGACACGTGTCGTGGGCTTTAAACGTGTAAAAGATTTCTTTAGAGGGACTAAAGTTGACAAACATAGAAAGTATGTGAATATAAGGGTTCAAAATGTCAACAATGGATAAATATACCTTACTGTAACCCTACACGATGTTTATACCCTTAAACGAATGAATCATTGATCATAAGAAGCTAATTGTGGAAGAAAGTGAGAGATTACAAACTGCAGGGGTTAAATGTGTCAACATGTTTAAAGTATACCTCTGAGTGACCTTTTAGCAAACCCGAAGCTTTGTAATGATAAATTATACTCACTAGAATATGTGATAAAAATTTCACCAAGTTTCGTTATCGTATGAGAAAGTTATGACAATATTCGTATACGAGGGGTTAAAAGCGTCAACGTTGAAATTTAAGGCTTTACGGGTGATCAAAAAGTTAACCGAGGACTTAACGGTGTTTGGTTATGCCTTGAGGCCCTTAAAAGTAAAGTTAGAGGGTTGAAAATGCAATAAACAAAGCTAAAACCACGTTTAGAAGGACCAGGGACCTAAAATGCAATATTTGCAAACTTGTTGACCGGACTAGACCTTGACACAGGCCGCGTAAGACCAGGCCCAAGTCTTACGCGGGCCGCCTGAGGATGCCAGATGCAGATTCTTTGGACAGGTGCCTGTTTCAGCAAGTTTAACCGACTTATGGAGCTTATTTTCGATTCTATGGGCTTGTTTGATGGTTTATTATGGCCTAGGGACACCTGTAATGATCACATAACATCTATAGACGTGGTTGTCATGATCTAAAGGCATCAAAACCCACTATATAAATAACCCATTGTTGCAACAATTGAGCACCTCACTTGAAACTCTCACAACTTCATTCCTGGAGATTTTTGGAGCTCAAGTGCACTTCCTAGAAGTCATTAGTCGTGCATAGGACTATTGTAAGCTTCCTTAATTCAGTTTTGCTTAGTTAATTAGTCTAAAGTCAAACCGTCGTAATTAAGATTTGACTTCGTCATTAATCTTAATTTGTCCAGTCAAATTCCAAATTGAAAGTACCTATGAGTGGGTAATTATGTGGGCAATAAACCCTTAAAAGGGCACCATCTGATTCCCACTCTAACTAGGTCAATTGTCGGGTCAAAGTTAATCTCAAAAAGTCAACAGAAAGCTTATTTTCAAATTAATGCATAATTAGCAATGTAGAAACTATGCAACCTGTTTTGTCATTAATATAACTTGGTAATTAATGTAAGAACATGTCTAAACATGTTCAACTCGACAATTTTCAGTTTAAGCTCGGTTCGAAACCGAAAATCGCAAAAGAAGACTTTTTCTTTGACTTTCAGTTCTGACCCATTTGGGCATAGTTTAGAAATGCCTTAGAGCTTAATTAGGACCAGGTTTCATGTTAGTATAACCCTCTGTGATTATACAACTTGATTCATTAGTTATCCGATTCACATGCATGTTTCCGTTAAATGCTTAAATGTTGACTATTATGCCCATATGACCTTAAAACGTGATTTTTGAAAATGTAAAAGAGTCGAAACCTTAGTTACTGATTTATAAACTTGTACCTAAAATTTGACATCAGTTTGAGGTCTAGATTAAGAGTTATGCTCATTAGCGTAATTAGAAAGCTTTTTAGTAATTAAGCGGCGTAATTAGCGTATAGCCTATCTAAACCCAAATTTTGATACCAAACTTTTTACCCACTGATATAAAATAATATTTTGGGATTTTTTGGAGATTTTTATTTATTTTTAGGCTAAGCATAACATAGAGTTCTAAGCTTGACCCGGTAATTGTCGGTTTTGCCTTTTTAGGCTATAAAATGAGTTTTACCAATCCTTTTGATACCAAACCTTTTTCTACTGATACAATATGATAAATAGAATATTTCAAGCCTTCTGGAATAAAAAAAATATCAGCTTTTCTTATAAAACCCGAAAATCGCTTAAAATAGTCTTTTTACGCGTTTTAAGCGCACAGTATGTATTAAAACCATTTTAGATATATAAGACTTGGTACCTACTGATGTTTTAAGTAAATTTTTATACTTTAGCAGTAGGCAAATGTTTTAAACTCAGATTTCCAAATTTGACCTTTAAACCTAAGGTGAAATTACCAAAATGCCCTTTCGGTGCATAGTATGGTTAGAAATGATAAATTTCACATATAGGTTATACCCTATTGATATAACTTAGAAAATTAATTATTTTTACTGATTACATCAGACCCGAAACTCAGATTTATATTTAAACTCTTTTATAACCTTTTAAATGACCAAAATGCCCTTACGGGGCATAATTTGAGTTTAAATTCATTTGGGGCATAATAGAAGATATCTTACTGATGTCACAACATATTTAAGGCATATTAACTTAGGAAACCTGTGTGTGACTCATTTGGTTACCCGTTATGCACTTTTCGCGTTCGGATCGGCTTATGTAACTAGTTTGCATATATTAGCCGAAACGGGTCAAACCATATCGTTTCCATCTCAAAATCCAGAATGTGTTTAGTTTACCCATATTAAACAAGTGTCCAAGCTTGTCGGGTCAAAACCACATTCTAAACCGTTCTTCGCTTTATCATGCGTTTGAACCGTGTCTTCCTTTTGAAAACTAACCGGTCTAAGTCTAAGCTTAATTAAAGACCCGTTAGGATTCTAATAGGTTATTAAAAACCTTTGTTCCAGATTAGGAGCCCAGTAAAAGCTACGTGCACTTGCTGTATTTGATTTATACTTTGCTCAAGTAAATACTCTTAACTTATTTTCCCTCTACGGGCTTGGGATACGGTATTATAATAATATCGCTTGGGTCGGGTATGTAATCATTTAAATCGGATTGTGATTGATGTATTTACATAACTCGTTTTATTCTATATTATTTGGTGTATGGCCTTTGGGGGTTAAATGACCATGTCCCGAATATCCTTAGCATCATTCAAAGAAATGGCCACGACCTAAGCACGGGGTGTAGGCGTACACCTGACAGTTGTATATGTAAAAACTGGTAGTCCACTTAAAGGAATCAACCTTGTGGGTATTATACCTGTGGCGTGTCAGTTAATCTAGACCGGCCCTACAAACCGGCCCTGATGGACGACAAATAAGTAAAACTGTATACAAGATTATTTTTAAATAATTGTCCCAAGTTATAAAAGATACTTTTGCCTAAGTGCATTCAAATCAATTTTTAAACATTTTCAAAATGAGTCAGTTAAGTTGTATTTACCAGTGTAAACTGACGTATTTTCCAAAAAGGCTAAGTGCAGGTACTATACGTAATAGGCTGGCTACTCCAGGAATCAGTAATCAAGTCTCGCAAGCTCTAGATGTTAAAGTCTGTTGAACAATTTCCTTTTTTTCGATCCGCCTGTGGATCTGTTTCAACTATTTTGTGATACTTAATATTACAATTTATTCAGTTGAAATGAATCTATCTTTTGCTTCTGCTGTGCATTTAAATTTGTGTTGTTTGACTATGATGATATCAACTACGTCACGATACTCCCCACCGGTAATACCTGGAAATATCGGGGTGTGACAGGTTGGTATCAGAGCCAACACTGAGTGAATTAAACACTAGCCTTTTGTGTTTAATCTCAGTTACACAATTGAACATTCCTTGATTCTCGAGTCTAGACAAAGAACTTAGGACTAATCCTAATTCGTTTTATTTTGTCCTTATTTGTTTCCTTTGTTATTTTTCTGATTAGCCCTTGCATGGGCAAGTCATTTCAGTTAGAAGTCCCGTTTAGGGCAACCATGTACTTGTTTAAATTTTAATGGAACGATTAGACTTAAAATAACATTCCTATTATAAGATTTACCATTATAATAAAATGGCAAAATCTAAAAAGGACAAGACCTAGCCATGTGTCACCTTAAGACAGGGCCAAGATAGTAGTTCCTCAATTAGATTTAGATCCTTGTTAACATCTCAATTTAGGATTGTTCTGTGTTAAATATTAAAAAGAATCTTAAAGGTAAAACCTAGCCTAAATGTCGTTGCAGACATGGCCAAAATGGTAAAACCTATTCAAAAGATTCAAATCCTTGTTAACATCTGAAGACATGTTAACATCGGTGGCAAAAATGTGATTCGATAAAATCGCATAAGTCATCCTTAAATTGGATTACTCCAATTTTCCTTATTAAAATAATCATGCCTCTAAAGATGAAGTGCCTACGGGCTATAATTAACGTCCTTTGGGACTAAAGACAGTGGTGGCCTACAACTCCCTGTCAAGAAAAGGTAATGAACTTTGATTCAACCTTAATACCTCAATTCTGTAAAATCCTGGTTTATAAATTAAATATGTCCATGTGACTTGCCTTTTTGTGCTATTATTAAATTATAATTAAGGATTGTAATAAAGATCCTGAATATGTATATATTTAGCAAATTGACCAAAAATAGTTATTAAAACCATGGTTAATAAATCGTCAAGGACGATAGAACTGTATAAGCTTCTATATAAACCATGCCCTTATTTTCTTTTATGTAGCAATTAAAGCTACATGACTAGGTCAGAAGAGGTAAACAGTCATCCGGTGGAAAACCATGAAAATACTAAGATACATGTGACCGGTGCGGAACTACAAGCACTGATAGATAATGCTGTTGCAAAAGCTATGGAGTGACAGTATAATGAATCTAGTGGGACGCATAGTAGAACCTCTTCAGTACCCCACTCTAAGTCTGTCCCTAAAACTCATTCAGAGGCTCACAGCAAGCCACCCTCTAAGAAAGATGAACCCAAGAAAGAGGATGTTCAACATTCCTCAAACCAACACAGTGTTCCATCGAAGAGGATAGTGTTCGATAACGAACCGTGTACCAAGTCTTGTACCTATAAGTACTTTGTTTCCTGCAAACCCCGGGATTTCACTGGGGAGAAAGGGGCAATTGATTGTATGACCTGGTTAGATGAGATGGATACAGTAGTTGACATCAACGGTTGTGCTGAAAGGGATGTAGTGAAGTATGTATCCCAATCATTCAAGGGAGATGCATTAGCGTGGTGGAAGTCTCTCATTCAAGCTGCTGGGAAGATCCCACTCTACAATTTGTCATGGGATCAGTTCGTTGCTCTCATTAAAGAGAATTATTGCCCTCAGCATGAGGTTGAAAGGATTGAGTTAGATTTCTTATCATTGGTGATGAAGAATCTAGATTGTCAAGCTTACCTCACCAGTTTCAATACCCTGTCTAGGCTAGTTCCGTATCTGATAACCCTGGAACCCAAAAGGATTGCTCGCTTCATTGGGGGTTTAGCCCCAGAAATCAAAGCCAGTGTTAAGGCTTCAAGACCTGCTACTTTTAGATCAGCAGCTGATCTATCTCTGTCTCTTACCTTGGATGCGGTCAGGCTAAGATCTCTCAAGAATTCTGAAGAAGGAAAGAGAAAGCGTGAGGATGATAACTCACGAGGGTCGGAGAAGAAGCACAAGGGAAACACTTACTCCAAGAAGTTTGGGTCTGGAAAGAATAGTCAACGAACAGAGGAAAAGCCAAAGTGCACGACTTGCCAAAAACGCCACTTTGGAAAATGCAGGCTTGAGACCAGGTCTCAGTCAGGACCACCTGCATGTGGGTTATGCAAGTCTAAGGAGCACAAAACAGTAGACTGCAAGAAGATTAAGGATGCTACATGCTACAACTGCAATGAAAAAGGGCACATCAAGACCAATTGCCCTAAATATGCCAAAAAGCCCGAGGAAGTCAAGAAGACCAATGCAAGGGTCTTCCGGATGGATGCAAAGGAAGCTGTTCAGGATGACAATGTGATCACAGGTACCTTCCTCATAAATGATGTCTATGCAAGAGTACTTTTTGATTCAGGAGCTGATAAGTCATTCGTAGATAATAAGTTCTGTAAGTTGTTGAATTTACCTGTTAAAACCCTAAGTGTGAAATATGAGGTGGAATTAGCCAATGGCACCATAGAAACCGCATCAACCGTGTTAGATGGATGTTTCATATCCATTAGGAACCACTCTTTTCCTTTGTCCTTACTTCCTTTGAAGTTAGCCGGTTTCGACATAGTTATAGGCATGGACTGGTTACCCATAACCAAGCCCAGATCGTCTGCAATAAGAAGCAAGTGGTGATCAAGACTCCATCTGGTGAGCCACTTACCATTCAGGGAGATACCCAGTATGGGCTGCCTGAGCAAGTGTCTATGCTCAAGGCATCTAGATGTTTGAAGAAGGGTTGTGTCATTTATATGGCACAGGTGACTATCGATGAGCAGAAGCCCAAGATTGAAGAGATTCCCGTCATTTCTGAGTACCCTGAAGTTTTTCCTGAAGAACTACCTGGTTTACCACCAGATAGGCAAGTAGAATTCAGAATTGACATCATCCCTGGAGCAGCACCTGTCGCGAGAGCGCCTTATAGGTTGGCACCAACAGAGATGAAAGAGTTGAGGACACAACTAGATGATTTGTTAGCCAAAGGTTTTATTAGACCTAGTTCGTCTCCTTGGGGAGCGCCAATCTTGTTTGTGAAAAAGAAGGATGGATCAATGCGTCTATTCATTGATTATCGTGAGCTTAACAAGGTTACTATCAAGAATAGGTATCCTTTGCCCAGGATCGACGACGTGTTCGATCAATTACAAGGGGCAAGTTACTTCTCAAAGATCGACTTGAGGTCAGGCTATCATCAATTGAAGGTTAAAGATGATGATGTACACAAGACTGCATTTAGGACTCGCTATGGTCATTATGAGTTCTTAGTGATGCCTTTTAGACTCACTAATGCACCTGCCGCATTCATGGATCTCATGAATCGCGTCTGCAATCCCTATCTAGATAAATTCGTCATCGTCTTCATCGATGACATCCTCATTTACTCGAAGAGTCAAGTTGACCATGAGAAGCATCTCCGTTGCATTCTTAAGCTGCTTCAACAGGAAAAGCTCTATGCCAAGTTCTCGAAGTGTGAATTCTGGCTTCGTGAAGTCAAATTCCTTGGACATGTAGTTAGTGAGCGTGGTATCCAAGTAGATCCCACTAAGGTTGAAGCTGTTATGAATTGGCAAGAGACAAAGACGCCTACAGAGATTCGTAGCTTTCTAGGTTTAGCAGGATATTATAGGCGATTTATAGAAAACTTCTCAAGGATTGCTGCACCCTTAACTTCGTTAACGCGTAAGAATATTAAGTTTGATTGGGGTCCTAAGCAGCAGGAATCCTTTGATATCCTTAAGCAAAAGTTGAGCAATGCACCTGTGTTGACATTGCCTGATGGAATAAAGGAATATAAATTGTGATGCATCGCACACAGGTATGGGATGTGTGCTTATGCAGAAAGGCAAGGTTATTGCCTATGCTTCTCGACAGTTAAAGGTGCACGAGAATAATTACACCACCCATGATTTGGAGTTGGGTGCCGTTGTATTTGCACTAAAACTATGGAGGCATTATTTATATGGCACCAAGTGTGTGATCTATTCTGATCACAAGAGCCTTCAACATCTGTTTAATCAGAAGGATCTAAACATGAGGCAGCGACGATGGATGGAGACACTGAATGATTATGATTGTGAAATCCGATACCATCCAGGTAAGGCAAATGTGGTCGCCGATGCTTTAAGCAGAAAGGAAAGGGTTAAGCCCATAAGAATCAATTCCAAGAGCATTGAATTAAAGAACAGTTTGAATGAAAGATTGTTAGCCGCCCAGAAAGGAGCTGTATTAGAAGCCAACTACCCGAATGAGAAGTTGGGAGTAACTGCTGAGCAGTTATCATATGGTAAAGATGGAATCCTAAGATTGAATGAACGGATATGGCTTCCAATCTATGGAGGACTACGGGATGTTATCCTCCAAGAAGCTCACAGTTCTAAGTATTATGTCCATCCTGGAAGTGATAAGATGTACCAGGATTTGAAGGCAAATTATTGGTGGATAGGCTTGAAGAAGTCTATAGCTACTTATGTAGCCAAGTGTTTGACGTGCGCGCAAGTTAAAGCTGAATAACAGAAGCCGTCAGGTCTGCTACAACAGCCTGAACTTCCCACCTGGAAGTGGGAAATGGTGACTATGGATTTTATCACCAAGTTGCCAAAGACACAGAAAGGAAATGATACTATATGGGTGATAGTAGATAGACTGACTAAGTCAGCACATTTTCTACTTATCAAGAGACTCATAGCTCCGACATATTAGCCCAGTTGTACGTAGATAAGATTGTATCCCTGCATGGCGTACCAGTGTCTATTATCTCGGACAGAGATACTAGATACACATCCCATTTTTGGAAAAGTTTCCAACAGTCTTTGGGCACACGCTTAAATATTAGTACGGCTTACCATCCTCAGACGGACGGACAGAGTGAACGTACGATCCAAACTTTGGAAGACATGCTTCGTGCATGTGTGATTGACTTAGGTGGTAGTTGGGATAACCACCTGCCATTGATCGAGTTCTCCTATAACAATAGCTACCATACAAGCATTCAGGCAGTCCATTTTGAGGCATTATATGGTAGGAAGTGCAGAACACCTATTTGTTGGGCAGAAGTAGGAGAAGCTCAGTTATCAGGACCTGATATAGTCCTTGAAACGACGAACAAGATTGTCCAAATTCGTGACCGCCTGAAAGCTGCCAGGGATAGGCAGAAAAGTTATGCTGATAAAAGGCGAAAACCTCTAAAGTTTGAGGTTGGTGATAAAGTGATGCTTAAAGTATCACCCTGGAAGGGAGTGATGCGATTTGGTAAGAAAGGTAAGTTAAGCCCAAGATATATAGGTCCATTCGAGATCATCGAATGTGTCGGATCAGTGGCTTATAAGTTAAACTTGCCTGAAGAGCTCAGCGGTATTCACAATGTATTTCACATTTGCAACCTAAAGAAATGTCTAGCTGATGAATCGCTAGTCATACCACATACGGATGTGCATATAGATGAGAGCTTGAAATTTGTGGAAAAACCTTTGTCGATCGAGGATCGACAGATTAAGAAGCTTCGAAAGAAGCAAGTGCTGATTGTAAAGGTTAAATGGGATGCCCGTAGAAGTCCCGAGTATACGTGGGAGGTAGAGTCCATAATGAAAGAAAAGTACCCTCATTTGTTTCAGTAAATCTTCATGTCGAGATTTCTTTTAAGGGGGTGAGGATGTAACACCTCGTAAATTCACGTAAAATAATGTATCGACACGTGTCGTGGGCTTTAAACGTGTAAAGATTTCTTTAGAGGGACTAAAGTTGACAAACATAGAAAGTATGTGAATATAAGGGTTCAAAGTGTCAACAATGGATAAATATACCTTACTGTAACCCTACACGATGTTTATACCCTTAAACGAATGAATCATGGATCATACGAAGCTAATTGTGGAAGAAAGTGAGAGATTACAAACTACAGGGGTTAAATGTGTCAACATGTTTAAAGTATACCTCTGAGTGACCTTTTAGCAAACCCGAAACTTTGTAACGATAAATTATACTCACTAGAATATGTGATAAAAATTTCACCAAGTTTCGTTATCGTATGAGAAAGTTATGACAATATTCGTATACGAGGGGATAAAAGCGTCAACATTGAAATTTAAGGCTTTACGGGTGATCATAAAGTTAATCGAGGACTTAACGGTGTTTGGTTATGCCATGGGGCCCTAAAAGTAAAGTTAGAGGGTTGAAAATGCAATAAACAAAGCTAAAACCACGTTTAGAAGGACCAGGGACCTAAAATGCAATATTTGCAAACTTGTTGACCTGACTAGACCTTGACACGGGCCGCGTAAGACCAGGCCCAAGTCTTACGCGGGCCGCCTGAGGATGCCAGATGCAGAATCTTTGGACAGGTGCCTGTTTCAGCAAGTTTAACCGACTTATGGAGCTTGTTTTCGATTCTATGGGCTTGTTTGATGGTTTATTATGGCATAGGGACACCTGTAATGATCCCATAACATCTATAGACTTGGTTGTCATGATATAAAGGCATCAAAACCCACTATATAAAGAACCCATTGTTGCAACAATTGAGCACCTCACTTGAAACTCTCACAACTTCATTCCTGGAGATTTTTGGAGCTCAAGTGCACTTCCGAGAAGTCATTAGTCGTGCATTGGACTATTGTAAGCTTCCTTAACCTTCCTTAATTCAGTTTTGCTTAGTTAATTAGTCTAAAGTCAAACCGTCGTAATTAAGATTTGACTTCGTCATTAATCTTAATTTGTCCAGTCAAATTCCAAATTGAAAGTACCTATGAGTGGGTAATTATGTGGGCAATAAACCCTTAAAAGGGCACCCTCTGATTCCCACTCTAACTAGGTCAATTGTCGGGTCAAAGTTAATCTCAAAAAGTCAACAGAAAGATTATTTTCAAATTAATGCATAATTAGCAATGTAGAAGCTATGCAACCTGTTTTATCATTAATATAACTTGGTAATTAATGTAAGAACATGTCTAAACATGTTCAACTCGACAATTTTCAGTTTAAGCTCGGTTCGGAAACGAAAATCGCAAAAGAAGACTTTTGCTTTGACTTTCAGTTCTGACCCATTTGGGCATAGTTTAGAAATGCCTTAGAGCTTAATTAGTACCAGGTTTCATGTTAGTATAACCCTCTATGATTATACAACTTGATTCATTAGTTATCCGATTCACATGCATGTTTCCGTTAAATGCTTAAATGTTGACTATTATGCCCATATGACCTTAAAATGTGATTTTTGAAAATGTAAAAGAGTAGAAACCTTAGTTACTGATTTATAAACTTGTACCTAAAATTTGACATCAGTTTGAGGTCTAGATTAAGAGTTATGCTCATTAGCGTAATTAGAAAGCTTTTTAGTAATTAAGCGGCGTAATTAGCGTATAGCCTATCTAAACCCAAATTTTGATACCAAACTTTTTACCCACTGATATAAAATAATATTTTGGGATTTTTGAAGATTTTTATTTATTTTTTGGCTAAGCATAACATAGAGTTCTAAGCTTGACCCGGTAATTGTCGGTTTTGCCTTTTTAGGCTATAAAATGAGTTTTACCAATCCTTTTGATACCAAACCTTTTTCTACTGATCCAATATGATAAATAGAATATTTTAAGCCTTCTGGAATAATAAAAATATCAGCTTTTCTTATAAAACCCGAAAATCGCTTTAAATCGCCTTTTTACGCGTTTTAAGCGCATAGTATGTATTAAAACCATTTTAGATATATAAGACTTGGTACCTACTGATGTTTTAAGTAAATTTTTATACTTTAGCAGTAGGCAAAAGTTTTAAACTCAGATTTCCAAATTTGACCTTTAAACCTAAGGTGAAATTACCAAAATGCCCTTTCGGTGCATAGTATGGTTAGAAATGATAAATTTCACATATAGGTTATACCCTATTGATATAACTTAGAAAATTAATTATTTTTACTGATTACATCAGACCCGAAACTCAGATTTATATTTAAACTCTTTTATAACCTTTTAAATGACCAAAATGCCCTTACGGGGCATAATTTGAGTTTAAATTCATTTGGGGCATAATAGAAGATATCTTACTAATGTCACAACATATTTAAGGCATATTAACTTAGGAAACCTGTGTGTGACTCATTTGGTTACCCTATATGCACTTTTCGCGTTCGGATCGGCTTATGTAACTAGTTTGCATATATTAGCCGAAACGGGTCAAACCATATCGTTTCCATCTCAAAATCCAGAATGTGTTTAGTTTACCCATATTAAACAAGTGTCCAAGCTTGTCGGGTCAAAACCACATTCTAAACCGGTCTTCGCTTTATCATGCGTTTGAACCGTGTCTTCCTTTTGAAAACTAACCGGTCTAAGTCTAAGCTTAATTAAAGACCCGTTAGGATTCTAATAGGTTATTAAAAACCTTTGTTCCAGATTAGGAGCCCAGTAAAAGCTACGTGCACTTGCTGTATTTGATTTATACTTTGCTCAGGTAAACACTCTTAACTTATTTTCCCTATACGGGCTTGGGATACGGTATTATAATAATACCGCTTGGTCGGGTATGTAATCATTTAAATCGGATTGTGATTGATGTATTTACATAACTCGTTTTATTCTGTATTATTTGGTGTATGGACTTTGGGGGTTAAATGACCATGTCCCGGATATCCTTGGCATCATTCAAAGAAATGGCCACGACCTAAGCATGGGGTGTAGGCGTACACCTGACAGTTGCATATGTAAAAACTGGTTGCCCACTTAAAGGAATCAACCTTGTGGGTATTATTCCTGTGGCGTGTCAGTTAATCTAGACCGGCCCTACAAACCGGCCCTGATGGACGACAAATAAGTAAAAGTGTATACAAGATTATTTTTAAATAATTGTCCCAGGTTATTAAAGATACTTTTGCCTAAGTTGCATTCAAATACAAACCGGCCCTGATGTATTTTCCAAAAAGGCTAAGTGCAGGTACTATACGTAATAGGCTGGCTACTCCAGGCATCAATAATCAAGTCTCGCAAGCTCTAGATGTTAAAGTCTGTTGAACAATTTCCTTTTTCTTTCGATCCGCCTGTGGATCTGTTTCAACTATTTTGTGATACTTAATATTACAATTTATTCAGTTGAAATGAATCTATCTTTTGCTTCCGCTGTGCATTTAAATTTGTGTTGTTTGACTATGATGATATCAACTACGTCACGATACTCCCCACCGGGCCCACTGGTAATACGTGGAAATATCGGGGTGTGACAATGTTACGCATAGCGATGCGGCCTGGCACCGCATCCTATGAACATTTTCATCACGACAAGGGATCTAGACAACAGTAACAGTCACCAAGCGGCGATGCGGCACGGCACCGCATCCCGCATACATCTTGGCCAGAACAAGAATGCGGGAACAACATCAGTTGCCGCAAGCAGCGATGCGGCCCCGCACCGCATCCTGCCTACAAGGCAAGTGGGTCTGACACCACAGTGCAAGCGGCACTAAGAACAGTCACCTGTCAGCCCACATGTATGCAACAGTCTGACACCACAGCAGGACGTGTGATGCGTGTGAAGTGTTATATATTTTAGGTGTATATTTTAAGCCCCTTTAACACTTTTTAGTCAAGTTTTAAATTTATAAAACACGATATTTACTAACACTAGACACACATATGGGCAAGTGCACCCATCGTGAGCGTAGTATAGTGTTGGTAAGATACCGAGGTCGTCCAAGGACACAAGAGCTTTTAGTACCGGTTTATCCTCAACGTCTAATCAAATCAAAAAGTTTAGAAAAATGTTTTAAACTAAGAAAAATAAAAACTAACTAAAATGCTGAAAATAAAAATAAAAAGAAAAAACAGATAGACAAGATGAATCACTTGGTTCCGACTCGTATCTAGTGTAACCTTTGATTATTTCCGCACTTTTGCACTATTTTAAGAGATTATCTTAGTTATTGTAGTAGGCCCCTCTTTTGAAGGTGACGTTACCCTCACCCCAGTAGTTTGAGTCAGCAATGATACAATCCTAAAAGGGTGGATTATTGGAAAATAATTAATTAAGTTATTAATGCAAATTATGGTAGGCCCTTCTTTTGGAGGTGACGTTACCCTCGACTAAGTAGTCTGAGTCAGCAGGGATACAGTCCTAAATAGCCGGGTTATAGTATTAATAGTAGTTAACTTATGAGGGGATCAAAGAGTTTGGACCCCCGCCATCCAATACCGCTAAGTATTGAAGGAGGTCCTACTAAATTTGACCCAGGTCCATTGCAGTACCTCTAAACGCTGAACAATGGCAAGACCTTTACCAAACCGTTCCCTTAACCCCCGACCAGGTAGCCAACATACCTCCATATAGACCGTGGAGATATGAATGGTGAAAATCTTTTATTTTATATAGACAGTAAAATAATTTCAAGACACCACGGACAAACGATAAAGAAAGGTCACCTTCAACATAAGCAACTAGTTATTAAAGTCATTAATACGAAACCAAATAAAAAGTGCGAAAAGATTAGAAATAACAAGTATTACACTAGACACTTTGTCTTCACCAAGTGATGTAAGAGACTTAGGCAAACATGGCCTTGATTGTCAAGAACTCTTACGATCAATCTTGGATCCCGAGACGACTCACACACTCTACGATGGACAATGGATGATGGTGGTGGATGATGGTGTTATGGTGGTGGTGGGTGGTGGGTGAAGTGTGAGAGAGGTGGTGTGCCAAGGGATGGTTTAAGCTTGAGCCAAGCACTTCTATTTATAGGCTGAACAGAAGCTCGGGCACGGCCCCGTGTCCACATCCTTCTCTTTCTTCATTTAATGCAGCTTTGTCTTATTAGTTGACCACGCCCCCGTGTCCGCTGAGCACGACCCCGTGTGCAGAAGAATCTTTGTACTATGAAGATTTGCCTAGATTGTGCGAATCTTATAGTTGACCACGGCCCCGTGTCCGCTGAGCACGACCCCGTGGTGGGCAATAGAAGCTTCTACCACTTTGTCTTTTCTGCTGACACTTGGACACGCCCCCGTGCTGGCTGAGCACGGGGCGTGTTCAGGCTTCTGATTTCTTGTTTTGCTTGGGAAGATGCTGTCGTGGGGTCGGGCATGTCACGTCTTGTTCCTTTTCTTGTATTTATGTTAGATTTTGATGTCTTTTTGCTTCTTTTGTTAATTTGAGCTCATTTAATCCTGAAAATACAAAAGGAAGACAAAAGCACACTTTTTCCAACATTAGTACTAAAAAAGGGTTACTTTTATGCCTCATTTGATGAAATTTATATGTTACATTTTGAACACATCAACGTGGCATCACCACCGTAACCGACAGGCCTGACACACCTACAGGAGGCTGTACGATGTCAGACTAGCCACTCAACTACCCTCCTTCACTCCTCGGCTATAAATACCCATCCCGAACCAGGTTTGAGGTATCTCTTCACAACTCTCTCACTACTACTACTATCACACTTTGCTTCCCAAGCAAATTACTGATTCTCACGCCGGAGAGTGGTAACAAGGAGCACCCCCCACCCCATTCTCCTTGTTACGAGTCACGGTTTGTTTCCTTGTGCAGGAGATCAACCAGCGGACGATGCAGCCAGCGATCCTCGGAGAGAAGGGATTAACCCTACTTGACGAGACCAGTGTGTTAACCACCTCGGTTAACCATTGTTTCATCATTGGCGCCCACCGCTACTCTTAGCACTTTTTTCCACCATCCCTTTCTCTCCAAAGATTATGTCTGATCGGTTAAACAACACTGCCGGGGATAATCTAAACCCCGCAAACACAGGGCCTACGGGGACCGCTCCTCCAGCCCCAAATCCTGGCCACATTGGCACATCAACGCAAGGGGCGCATCCCTTACGTTCGGACACGATCTTTCACAGTACGCTGCTGTGATACCTCCAGACATGAACCTTCATGCTTGGTACGACCAACAACAAGATTTGCTGGCCGCAGCATACAATAGAGCATGCGCAGAAGCGTAAGTACCGGTTGGGCCTACCCCGGCACCGCATACCCCTGCGGGTTGTATTTTACAATACGACGGCAGGGCCCCCACGCACCCAGCCTCCCGAAGTAGGCATGAAGACCACGGCTCCTCTTACTGTGAGGTCCGCACGATTAATGAGGATGATTCCTCATACGGGTCCCGCAGCAGGGGCCCAATACAAAGCCGCCTGGGCCCTCATGGCGAAAACAGGCGGCAATCCACAGCCCACCGCGGCGCCGGCATCCATAGCCGGTTGGGACCTCAGTCCCACCATGAAGGATATGGCCGTACCGATCCGGACAACCATACATACTGCGGGGAGTCTCACGCTACTAACAGTAGACCAGGAGGGCGCAATTATGTTCCTCCCACTCACCCCCCCCCCACCACATACCCCCGCGCTGCAAAGCGCCACCGGAGCCAATCCTACAGGCCGAAATCTGCGCCCGAAAACTCCAAGTTCGTCCCGGAGATTGCCCATGCCGATGTCACCACCACGAAATTCCCATTAAACATTGGGAAATACAATGGTCCGTCTGACCCGGACGATCACATGAACATCTTCACCGGCGCAGGGTGCAACGGCAGGTGGGATGAGCCCACCTGGTGTCATTTTTTCCCCCAGACCCTCACGGGTCTGGCGAGGGCTTGGTTCGATTCTTTTCCAGTGGGATCACTGGCCTCATTCAAGGACTTGCAAGCAAAGTTCCTCGCACATTTTAGCCAGCAACGACGTCACAAACGTGATTCTATGGACGTCATGAACATCTGGCGCAGAGACAACGAATCTCTTGAGTCGTTTGTCGTCCGTTACAACAAAGAGTGCTTGGAGATAGGCGGAGTTGCAGACCAAATGGCACTCAACCATTTCATTCGAGCCATCAAGGACGAAGAAATGGTTATGACCATCTCCGGCAAGGAAGGCTTGCCCAAGAAATGGGAAGACATCATGGCCGCAGTCAAGACGTACGCCCAGACCCAGCGGTCCCTCAAACCGCACGTTGCAACGGCACAACCCCAAGCGGAAGGCCAATCCTCCCGCCAAGAGCACAAGCGCAACAACAAGCGCAACCGGGACACATGGAACCACGGCAGCGATCCCAGGCCATATGTCCCGCGTAACAACCAGCCCGACGCAAGGGCAACAATCAATGCCCAGCCTGAGATCAACCAGTCGCCAAGCGACGTCCTCCTTACCGACGCGCAATTCCTGTGACCAGCCCAACCGATGAAGTCCAAGAAGAACCAGGATCTCGCACTCTACTGCAAGTATCACAAGGACTCGGGCCACACAACAAACAACTGCATCAGTCTCCGACTGGAGATTGAACGTGCCCTAAAAGAGGGGAAGCTGCAACATCTGTTGCCAGCCGCGCAAAAACAAACCAAGCGCATCACCCCCCACAACGAGGGCCCCTCCACGGGTAAGAGGGCCATGTACGTGGCCTCAACCCACATGATCAATGAAGGGCGAGGAAAGCCGCGCAAGGCGGCAAGAAGACCGGACAATGACTGGAAAGACGAGCAAGTTGTCTTTCCAAAAGTCCGAGGCAGACCGCGCGACAGGCGCGCCGTCGTTATCACAGGCTACTTGGCTCACTACTGCACCGAGCGACTATTCATTGACCCGGGCAGTACATCTGACATCATATACGAGCAATGCTTCAACCAGTTCGACCAAGAAGACAAGGATCGGTTGCAGCCGGCAGAATACCCTTTGGCCGGGTTTGCGGGGGAAACCGTATTCCCCCTGGGCCAAATCATTTTTCCTGTGCGCCTCACCAACTGAAGGCACACACGAACGGAGGAGGTAAACCTCATGGTTTTACCTCACACCTCCAAATACGACGTACTTATCGGGAGGGAGTCCCAAGGCGACTTCAACATGATTACGTCCGCCCCCCACTCTGCTGTCGGTTTCCCAACCGAAACAGGGGTCGCAATAATCTATGCACGCAGAGAGGTCATGTCGTCGGACGAACTGCGTCCGACCAAGATTGCAAGGCCTACCCCCAATACGCAACCAGAAAAATGGGTTCTTAACGCAAGACACCCAGAGCAAACGGTCACGTTGGGCCACGCCTTGTCCCACAACATCAGAGTGCGCCTGAAGCAGCTCCTCTTCAGGAACCAAGATATTTTTGCGTGGACACCCGCAGACATGACAGGGGTACCACGCGAATTTGTGCAGCATTTCTTGAATACAATGCCAGGTATCAAGCCGGTGATCCAAGGCCAATGCCACCTTGGATCTGCAAAGAATGAGGCGATGAATGAGCAGGTCCAAGAACTGTTCTCCGCAGGCATCCTGCGGGAAGTCAAATACAAGACTTGGTTATCCAACCCAGTCATGGTAGAAAAACCAACCGGAGGCTGGCGCATGTGCGTCGATTATAAAGATCTCAACAAAGCTTGCCCCAAGGATTGTTACGCACTTTCGGAGATCGACGAGAAAGTCGATAACCTCGCACCATTTCGATGGAAGTGTTTCCTCGATTGTTACAAAGGCTACCACCAGGTACATATGGCAATCGAGGACGAAGATAAAACGGCATTCCGCACGCCTACCGGGAACCACTGTTACACAACGCGGGCGCAACCTATCAAAAGTTGATGAACGACACTTTTCGCGGTCAAATCAGCAAAAGTGTCGAAATCTATATGGATGACCTGGTCGTCATGACCATGGAGGAAGACACCATGCTCAACGATATTGAAAGAACATTCCAAACTCTGTGAAGCGTCAACATGAAGCTAAATCCAGGGAAATGCTCGTTTGGAATGGAGGAAGGCAAGTTCCTTGGATTCATCGTAACCAAAGATGGATTCAAATTGAACCCGGAGAAAGTTCAGGCGATCGAGCGCATGCCATCGCCTTCCACGATGAAAGAAATGCAACGACTAGCCAGCAGGCTAGCCACACTAAATAGATTCTTAGCCAATCATGCAGCTAAGTCTTATCCTTTCATCAAAACCCTGCGGAACTGTTTAAAAAAGGAACGATTCCAATGGACCGCAGAGGCCGAAAATGCTTTCCGGGAGATGAAAGAGTGTTTGATCCAACTCCCAACTCTAACCGCACCACGCAAGGATGAGCCACTTATCTTGTACCTATCTGCCGCGGACAACGCGGTAGGCGCGGTACTCATAGTGGAGCGAGAGGGAGTTCAAACACCCATCTACTATATCAGCAAAATGCTCAACGACCCAGAGACAAGATACTCCATCATGGAGAAGTTGGTACTAGCACTAGTGCACGCATCAAGACGATTACGACGTTATTTTGCAAATCACGTCATCACTTTGTTAACCAACTACAGGATCGGGTCGATCCTATCAAAACCCGACATTTCTGGGAGATTAGCAAAATGGGCCATCGAACTAGGCGCGCACACGCTGATCTATAAGCCGCGCCCTACAATCAAAGGCCAAGTTCTAGCTGATTTCATTGCAGAAGTACCGGAAAATCGCATTCAGGAATGCGAAGAAGAGCAAAATCCTACACCACCATCCTCCTCAGAAACCTGGGCACTATATACCGATGGTGCATCCAACGAGGATGGTGCAGGTGCGGGTCTGCGACTCGTCATCCCTCATGGCCAAGAGCTTACCTATGCAATCCGCCTCGATTTCAAAAGCAGAAATAACGAGGCAGAGTATGAGGCTCTACTGGCAGGACTACGTCTAGCAGTCAAACTCGGCGTCCAACATTTTGAAGCACACATCGACTCACTATTGGTTGCAGGGCAGATGCGCGGCGACTATGCCGCAAAAGGGGATATCATGATCCTCTACCTCGAACAAGCCCTGCAACTGAAATCAAAGTTCACTTCCTTCAACATCCGCCATATCAACAGGAGTGAAAACAAACCCGCGGATGCACTTTCAAAACTCGCATCCACCAGCTTCCAACACCTGGAAAAGGAGGTACGCATCGAGATCCTGGAAAATTCCTCAGTACCCCTGCGCCAAGTCAACGTCATCCAGTACGGGGCAACATCCTGGATGACGCCAATCATTGCATACTTGCAATCAGGTGTTACTCCCGAAAGCAAGACAGAGGCACGTAAGTTGCAACACAAAGCGTGTCATTATCAGATGGGAGATGGTATCTTATACCGTAAATCGTACCTGGGGCCACTCCTACGATGTGTCGACCCCCAAGACGCCACATACCTTATCAGAGAAATACACGAGGGAATATGTGGCATACACGCGGGCCCACGCATGGTGGTGGCCAAAATTATGAATGCTGGGTACTACTGGCCCGGTATGCACCTGGATGCAGTCAAAGTCTTGCGCAAGTGTTCTAATTGTCAGCGGCATGCTCCCAAAACCTTGCGCCCCAAGAACAACCTGATCCCCGTCACCACAGCATGGCCATTCCAAAAATGGTCAATCGATGTAGTGGGACCATTTCCAGACGCACCTGGTGCGGTGAAGTTTATCATAGTAGCGGTTGATTACTTTACAAAATGGGTAGAGGCAAAACCGCTCGCCTCAACCACCGCTATGATAACAAGGAAATTCGTCTGGGAACATATCATCTGCCGTTTCGGTCTATCGATGTACATCGTTACCGACAACGGCACCAACTTCGCTGCTGATGACTTTCAAAAATGGCTAAAGGAATTAAACATTGAACACATTTTCTCCTCAGTGGCGCATCCGCAAGGGAATGGCCAAGTCGAGAGAATCAATAAAAGTTTAGTCGAAGGCATCAAGGCACGGTTGGGAACAGCCAAACGAGGCTGGGTTGATGAACTCCCTAGTATCCTATGGGCTCACAGAACAAGCCCAAAAACAAGTCACGGTGAGACACCCTTCAGCCTGGTCTATGGCTCGGAAGCGGTGATCCCCGCGGAAGTAGGCCTCCCCTCACCCCGAATGTTGGCTATCAACAAGATAGATAACAGTGAGGAACGCAGGGTTGACTTGGACCTCCTGTAAGAAAGGCGTGAAAACGCTGCCATCAACGATGCCAAGTACAAAACCAAGCTGGAAAAGTACTACAATTCACGCGTCCGCGTTTATACTTTTAACCCGGGAGACTATGTCCTCCACGATAATGAAGCATCTAACGCTGAGCGCCCAGGGAAACTTGCCCCCAAGTGGGAAGGACCCTACCTCGTCCAGGAGGTCCTGGGCAAAGGCGCGTATAAACTGCAAACATTAGAAGGCGAACCTATCGCACGCACATGGAATGCACAACAGCTTCGACGCTGTTACATGTAAACCATGTTTTTACATTCACCATGTAGCCTATCGGGCCGCAGGCCATTTGCAAATAAATAAATGAACGATTCAGTGCAATATTGTTTATTTCCTTCTATTACAAATGCGTGTTCCACTTTGCGGTATCTGCAAAAACAGATTGGAAAAATCTTCAGTCGCGATACCCACACAAAGTGGTAACCACACACAAATATTGTAATAGGCCAGCAAAGGCAAAACGAAAAATGTCTATCCGGCTGTATACGCACATACGGTTTACCAAGCATACACAATTCCCAAACCCTAACGGGATAAAAACAGGAATTGACTAATACTCATACAACAAAGGTATAGAGTATACTCAACCGCGCTTACAGCGGGTAGAGTTCTTCATATACAAGTTCAAACATGCAAGTAGTAAAAACACTTGTACAACTTGAACAAAACGGTTCTTTATATTCAAAAAATTTCTACACCTACGCGGTGCACAAGAGATTTACATAAGGTTCCTAACATTTACATCGAGGAAACAAAAAAGGGCACGCATGCCACCCTAGTCTTTCTTTGTACCGCTGGAACCCGCACCACCCTTGCCACCACCAGCGGTCTCTTCTTCCTCTTCCTCATCAGCATATAACAATCGCAAGCGGTCCACGTAGTCTTCCGCGTCCAAGCATTTATCAAGTTCCTCAAGGGCGGAAATAGACATGTTGTACGCTGCAAGAGCGGCAGCAAGACGCGCTTCGGTATCCACGCCATGGAACCCGGACCTTTCATCGGTATATTCGCCGTGGGCTAAATCGTTGATATGACTGATGCAACGGTTGTAGCCAGCTTTAAAACCAGCCTCCCGCGTGCGCAACCTAATCTGCTCTACACCACATGCGTTCTCAGGTGCGTCGAAGATAGCCCTAACAATCTGCAAAGCACAAGCAATAAGGTTATCACAGGCAAATCTAAACAAAAGCAAAGACACCGGATACTTACATGCCCAATACCGTGATCACGCATGCATTCGCGATCGGCCTGGAGCTGATCAAATGAAGAAGCAAGGCTATCCCTAGCCTCGGCAGCATCCCTAGCCCGTGCTTCAGCTTCGGTCGCACGGGCGGTGACCTCCGCAAGAATGGTCACGCGGTTCTGCACTTCAGCCTTTCAGCAACAAAGAAAACAAGTATATAAAGATGCCCAATCATACTTATGAAATAAATCTACAAATTCAAGAGCAAAAGAAACTCATACCTGGAGGTCTTTAACAGTCTTGTTTAAATTGGTGCGGTCAGCATTGGCCTCTTCAAGAGCCTTGGAAGTGCGGGCCCCCGCCTCCTTGGCCTCTTTGGCCGCCGCCTCAGCCTCTTTGGCCGCCGCCTCAGCTGCGGTTTTCTCCTTGACCAAAGCAGCTTTCTCCTTGCCCAAAGCAGCATTCGCTGCCTTGGCATTTGTCAGCTCCCGAAGAACACGAAACAACGTTTCATTCTGTTTGGCCCGGGATTCTTTCCAAGCCTTGCGCTCATTAGAAAGTCTTTCTTTCCAACTCTTGCGCTCTTCAGAAAGCAGTTTGGCGAGAGTACGAACCTGTTTAAGGCCAGCAGTTGCAGCCCACTCCTCAGTCTGCTTATGCTGCTCAAAGGCAGCCGTATCCCTTTTGAGCTGCTCCGCACCCTCACGAGCAGCCTTAACCAACTCTTCAGCCTCAGCCCGCAAGCGAGCAGTTTCCTCCTCCTTGCGCCCCAGCACCTTGTAGTCTTCCATAATGGCATCCGCAATTATGGAAATCCCCACAAGCATGGAGGAGAGTTGATTGATCCGGAGCTCACGTGGCAAAGCGCGTGCCCGGTTAACTTCAAACGGGGTGCCCAAACCACCCAAAATCTCCCTACACGCGGAGGGATCAGCGGAAATATCATCCCCTTGCATCACATTCCAAGGGGGACGGTGATAGTTCACAGCCCGGTCTTCAGTATAGGTGCGGTAGTAGAACTCCAATTCAGACTCTTCAGGCTGAATAGGAGGCCCTTTAAAACCCACACCCCTAGAAGCGGAACCAGAAGCCTTCTCGACAGCAGGAGATTTTTTCTTTTCAGCATTAGAAAACTTCAGGTTCAGATCATCAGTATCCTGCAGGGAGATCAGATTATCATGGGAATCCACCGTATCAAAGATATGAGCTGCAGTTTTCTTTCCAGTATCCTCTGCCCGCGCAGAAGGCTCATTCACCACTTCCATGGAAGGGCTTCTGGTAAAATCTTTATGAACCCCCGCATCCGCAGCCGTGTCACGCGGGGGGGAATGAGGAGCATCAAACAAAGAGAACCCTTCATCTTGCGGTTCTGCAGACAATGCAACAATAACCATCAAATACAAGTTACAATAACAAAACACTTGTGAAGGTTATGAATCACTTACCAGACGTAACCGCAGGCTTCGCCTGAGAAACAGCAGTTGTCCGTTTGGTCTATATCCTCGGACGCTTCTTCTCACCGGCACCAGCAGCCTTATCATCTTTTTTTCTCTTCCTTTTCTCATCAGCAGGTTTGGAACCCGCAGAGGATCCACCTGCCGCCGCACCACCACCTGGAACACCCAAACCCTCAAGGGTGTCAGACACTACCACATAATCGGTATATCTTCGGAAACGAGAACGAGAGATACCTGGCGTCTGCGGCACCAAAGGAGGAACAACAACAGCCTCAGGCTTTTTCTTGCCGCGACCCCGCACAACTTTCTCCACATGCTTCTTCTCCGCATGCTTCTTGGGGGTACCTTTCACCTCAAATTCTCCCAAGGCCCCAAGAGTACCTGCGTTTAAATCATCAAACAAGCAAATCAGCAAGGTGAACTTCTTTAAAAAGCAAGTAAGAAAATTGCAAACTATACCATTGCCTTGCGGCAGGGGTGCCGTCAGCCCCTCGCGATCAGGAACGCGGAACTTGTCGACAATGGTCAAGTTAAAACCTTTTTCACCTTCCGCACACCGAACTATCTCAACCTTGCCCGTGAAGTTCGGATCAAATATCCTCCACAGAGCAGCATCCACTGATAGTACACTTACAAATCAGTAACAAACAAGGAAGTAAGGAAACCGCACAAGAGTAAAAATACTTACCACCACTCTTTTCCCGCACAACGGGCATTGCCTTCCTATCAGGCCTGGTCAACATCATCCGCAGCACCCACAACTGCGAGTTGTCCAGCTTCTTAAACTCAATGGTCCGCAACCTCGAGAACCACTCCACCGTCTTCGCGCTTGGGAGCTCAATATCCTCCGCAGGGATCATCTCGTTCACATTGCGGAATGTCATCCTGACAACGATCGCGGCTGCCTTAACGTAGAAGAACTTTGTCTTCAACTTTGTGATACCCTTGGGTGGGGTCATCAGCTTAGGGCTCCCATACCGTTGGCCAAAAGAAAAAAACCCAGTATTTACGGTTAACTGGTAAAACCGCCGGAAGTTTTCAACAGAAATTTCCAGACCAAGAGCACGAAAAGTGTACTCAAAATTTCGAATCCGAATCATCCCAAATGGGCTCATCTGGGAAATATGGAGTTTATACCACTCCAATACTTTGGCAACAAAAACCGTCAGCGGCAGTCGAAGGTTGCCATCAAGAAAGAAATCAACCCACATGGTGATGTATCCTGCCGGAGCATCAGCACCGGTGTCACCCTCCTGGGGATAAACAACCCCATACTCCTTGGGCATCTGAATGCTGGTCATCAGGTTATCAAACTGACCCTTCGACCACTTCAGCACTGGTAGGCCCCCACCGGGTGCACTACCACCTTCTTCATCTTCTTCCACCGTCGCCGCCGACGAGTGACCAGGGTTTTCACCCTCAGCATAGTGTGGATTGGATGGTTCAGCCTTCAGGGAATGTAATGAAGAAGACAATAGAACAAGTTCACAAGAAACTCAGAAACCTCACCGGAATTTCAGACAAGTTTATCGGAGAAGACGAAGGAAGCACTCTTCCTCTAGCCGGGAATTTTTGAAATTTTGAACAAGTGAGGGGAAACCACAAACTGGCTCCCCTTATATACCCATCGCAATTAATGCGATGTAGTAACCGACTCATCACGTTCAAAAAATGGCGAATTATGCGACGCCACGTGTTCAGCGACGGTTCCGCTGACGGTTACCACTCGCGAGTGGCCGTCCACGCGGCTGACAAAAGAGACTTTTACACTCCTTGCTACAGTGCATTTATGACCTCGGACAGTGCAAACGTCCTTTCATTTCAGCACATGACAGAATCCTACCAACTTTCACCAACTCACACGTACGTTCAGCCACGTATGCTGCACAAAAGCGACAACATTATCCAAACATAAGCGGCATGCGGTTTCTCTGGTTTACCGCACCATAACCCATACCGCATGTCGTTTTTTACATACCCCTCAAAAAAGGCAAAAATAAATATCTTTACATTATCTAAAGGGGTATAACCAATATCCGCATATACCTACGAGCACACGTGGAATATGCGGAGATGACACACACGAGCCCATACAGGTGTGTCAGATACTCAAAACCAGCGTGGTTCTTTGGACTGCGAAAACCGCTTCTCAGGATGCGGCAAGCCGCATTCCATGCAAGCTTCTTCAAGTTTCAAATCCCTCGTGTCCGGTTCACAACCACAGAGGGGACGCAAACAGCTTCTCCGTAGGATAAATGACAAGTATGCTGAGCAACCGCACATCAGCAACCCTGACTCCTGATCCTTCAAGAGCCACATACAAGCTTCAAACTCTTTAGAAGCGAGTTCTTTGCTGCAAACCGCAGACACTCACGAGTAGCTGCGGCGAAATACAAATACGCAGACGGTAGCTACGGAAGAGCCAAGACTAAGCCGCCACGCGGTTGATCAAATTTGTTTCCAGGAAAACTGCTTTCCAACTAGGCGTGAAGGAAAGTGGTTACAAAACGAATGCGGATGAGTTTCACCCAGATTCCCAAGTATCTAAGGTGATCTCCTTCGGCAACACTACTTAAAGGAAAACTACTTTCCACCAAAGCGTGAAGGAAAGCTAAGGAACAGTGGTAACAAGTCTGCTTATGACTCTGTTTGCCCACCTATGGACCGCATAGAATAAACAATGGTGGGCACTACCATGCCTATGACCATGTTTATTTGCCCATAGTCCAGATTCACATTGTTCGACCAAACACGGCCAACAATGACGCAAATACCCCACATAGCTCGACCACACATGGCCAACGATGTGCAGCAACGAGGTAACCACAAAGGACGTGCGGTTACTAGAGAGCTAAACCGCAAAAGACGTGCGGTTACTTGAGAGTTAAACTGGAAGAACACGAACACCCCACAAAGCAGGGATCATCGTTGAATGTCCAGTTGATAAACATAGAGCTTGAGCAAAGTACTTACAACATTGCATCAGCTGACGTAGAGGTTACAACTAGAGTGGCGATCACGGACATCTTCCGTCACCATCTCAAAGGTTGGTTCGAACCCTGCTAACATCTTCAGTCACCGTCTCAAAGGTTGGTTCGAAACACCAACAGGTGGCTAATGACATCAGAGAAAGGTAGACCATATTACCAGATCAAATCCATTGGCTGAGAATTCTGCATCAGACGGAACTTGCTCACCGGTACGGAAGAGACGTTACACGACCCTACCGGACTGATTTACATGAAGAAGGAGCCATCTGCATTGCCCATATTCTACCTTCTAGACACCATAGTCCAGTATTCCTCCCACATGCAACTTGCATAAGGAAGAAACACTAGACTGGGGGGACTTGAAGGGGTATGGTCCCAGATCTCGCGTCAGCACGACCACGAGTGACCATTACCCTTATCAAAAATCCCCCTCCAGCAAGAACTTATTTGTGTCCGTGCGGGCACGCGCGAACACAACGGTCGAATCCAATCGGTCAAGGGATGAGAAGACTTACCTTAAGTACGAAAACGGATGTTACGCATAGCGATGCGGCCTGGCACCACATCCTATGAACATTTTCGTCACGACAAGGGATCTGGACAACAGTAAAAGTCACCAAGCGACGATGCGGCACGGCACCGCATCCCGCATATATCTTGGCCAGAACAAGAACGCGGGAACAACATCAGTTGCCGCAAGCAGCGATGCGGCCCGGCACCGCATCCTGCCTACAAGGCAAGTGGGTCTGACACCACAGTGCAAGTGGCACTAAGAACAGTCACCTGTCAGCCCACTTGTATGCAACAGTCTGACACCACAGCAGGACGTGGCATCACCACCGTAACCGACAGGCCTGACACACCTACAGGAGGCTGTGCGATGTCAGACTAGCCACTCAACTACCCTCCTTCACTCCTCGGCTATAAATACCCATCCCGAACCAGGTTTGAGGTATTTCTTCACAACTCTCTCACTACTACTACTATCACACTTTGCTTCCCAAGCAAATTACTGATTCTCACGCCTGAGAGTGGTAAAAAGGAGCACCCCCACCCCATTCTCCTTGTTACGAGTCACGGTTTGTTTCCTTGTGCTGGAGATCAACCAGCGAACGATCCAGCCAGCGATCCTCGAAGAGAAGGGTTTAACCCTACTTGACGAGACCAGTGTGTTAACCACCTCGGTTAACCATTGTTTCATCACCACCCAATTTACCACCCAAACTAAATATCATACACCCTTTAAGACGATTAATTATAATTGAATTTCGTGAGCATATAATAAGAATACTGAAGGCAAAATCAAAAAGATGATATTCTAAACTATGTCTATATACTTACTAAAAAGATGATATTCTAAACTATGTCTATATACTTATTCACTCAGGCAATTTAAGCAATAGCCGATGTTGAATTTATAGAAATAGAAAACATAAGCTGGAATGAGTTGGGGGCCTTTAAGAAAATGGTGGTCCAAAGCAACTGCTTCACTTAGCTTCTCGAAAGGCCACCCTTGGTCAGATCAGTGTTTCTGAATTTCAAACAACCATTTACGTATATGGGTTAGGATATAATAGGAAGTTTATTTGGCTAAGAAGGCTAGAAAGTAATCATGACCATCCATTTATTTAATCAAGGGCTAAGATTAAATGAGGGAAATTGAAAGGAATAAAAGAGGAGCATGAGTTTGTTTAGGGGCATTCTAGTCAATCCAAGACAATAGTTTCTCTCTCCTCTAATCCCCCCTCATTTTTTAAATGTTAATAACTATTTCATACGACATTATTTTTTTATAAAAAATGCACCAAAAAAACGAGCGTTTTTTATCTTTAAAACGAGTATACTATTGCTATATTTTCGATTTTTTTTTGAAAACCCAGTTGCGTAAAACGCAATGGAAAAAACCCAGTTGCGTAAAACGCAATGGAAAAAAACTAAAAAATGACATTTTTCTAAAACGCAATGCACAAAAAACACAAACAAATGTCTTATTTGTAAAACGCAATGGCCAGAAAACACAAAGAAATGTTATATTTCTAAAACGCAATAGCCTAAAAACACAAAAGAAAGTATACTTTCTAAAACGCAATGGACTGAAAACACATAAAAATGTGTTTTTACCTAAAACGCAATGCACCAAAAACTCAAACAAATGTCTTATTCCTAAAACGCAATAGCCAGAAAACACATAAAATGTCTGTTTTCTAAAACGCAATGGACTGAAAACACATAAAAAATGTTTTACCTAAAACACAATGCACAAAAAACACAAACAAATGTCTTATTTATAAAACGCAATGGCCAGAAAACACTTAAAAATGTCTCATTTCTAAAACGCAATGGCCTAAAAAAACAAAAGAAAGTGTTCTCTGTAAAACGCAATGGACTGAAAACACCTAAAAATGTGTTTTACCTAAAACGCAATGACTAAAAACACTTCAAAAATGTGTTTTTCTAAAACGCAATGGCTAGAAAACACATAAAAATGTCTTAATTCTAAAACGCAATGGCCTAAAAATACCAAAGAAAGTGTTCTCTCTAAAACACATTGAACCAGGACAATAGTTTTGTCTGTGAATTGTCTGAACCAGGAATGCAATTCTAAAACGCAATGGCATAAAACTCTCTGCCCCTTGGACCCCGCCAGGGGCTGCCGCCCCTTGAACCCTGCTACCAGGGGCGCTGCCCCTGGACCCCCGCCAAGATCGTAAAACGCAATGACTAAATCAAAAACCCAGATCGTAAAAATGAAATTAAAGAATTTCTTACATGGATCGAAGCCGATTTCTTCAACGATTGACGAAATTTGAATGATAGAAACACTTATTAGCGTTCAAATCGAACGGATCGAGTGATTATCTTCAAAATCACGGGAAAAAACGAGATTTTAAATGAAATTAAACTGGGTTTACTTCAAAAAAAGCTGAAGAACACGTCGATCTGGTGTTTGAATTATTGATTGATGACGAAAATCGCATTATAATGTAGTGATTATTGATATAGTAAGTGAAGAAAAGATTGAAAATTGTGGGTTTTGAAGTTACTAGGAAGAAGAAAGGATGAGATTGACTAAAATACCCTTTGTCTTTATTTTAAATTTTGACACATGTCATAATCCTATTGCTTCCTATCATTCCTAGCCAAAATAAACTTCCTATTTGATCCTCACCCTTACGTATATATCATACAGTCGTTTGCATGTCTATATGTTAAATCATTCCCCCTTGAATTCCAAACGATTGTTTGTTTATATGTCAAAGGACCCTTAGATGGTGTGAAGTTAGATTCAGGAGGTATGGGTTAACCATCCCCGTGAAAAATACATTATAGTTATATTATATTATATTATATTATAATATATACTATAATTTGGTTGTCATGAATAGTAAGCCAAGAATGTCATGTGTATTTGGTTTAATTTTTTTTTAGTTTTAAAGTTTCACTTTTACTACTGTAAATAATATATACAAAATATGAAAATAATATACATATTTAACCCATTTAATTTATGATAACTTAATTTTCTCTAATAAGTGTGTTTGTTAATTTTTTAAAATAACATCTAAATACGTAGTTGTGTCTATACTTTTTGCTCAATATTGCGATACAAATTTTATTAAAACCAGAGTTGTGTGCAAAATAAAATATTTTGGTATTGCGACGAACTGATACCGAGCGAATAACATCACAATTGGTATCAGTATATACTATCGGAACTATTATCAGTATTCGTTTTTATAGTTTCGATCAATGTAAAACACGTGTAGTTATCCTTTTTAACATAACACGACTTTCTTTTTTTGGGTTTTATCTTTTGCTTATATGTGGGGGCGCTATATGTTTAATTAAATCTAATACTATTGTAAATAATTATTTTAGTAAAATGTCATTTTCGTCCTTGAAGTTTGGCTACTTTTGCAACTTTCGTCCAAAGTTTTGCTTTTCCGCATCTGGATCCAAAATATTTGAAATCTTGCTTTTTCATCTTACTCGTTAACTATTTTCATCTTTTAGATTTTTTTTAACTAATTAAAGGGTTTGGGTGAGAAGAAAGTCAACAGAGTTGGATCTTTATTTCTTATAGTGTTTTTTTTTTTTATTTTAATAAAAAATGTCTAAAAAGACGGAAGTGCCCTTCATTTAACGGAGAAAAATGGATGGAGTTACCGAGTCTGATGAAAATGACAAGATTTCAAACCTTTTGGATCCAGATGCGGAAAAACAAACCTTTTGGTGAAAGTCGCAAAAGTGGTCACCCGCATGGATGAAAATGACATTTTATTCTATCTTTTTATTTTGTAGAAAATATTTTCATGGCATCGCACGGGTGAAACTTCCTAGTTATATATATATATATATATATAAGGGAGGGTTCATTGGGGAACACTAAAAAAGTGGAGAACGGGGGAACACTTTTAAAAATTATACTTAACATGTTAAAAAAAAAAATTTTCTAATTTTTTTTTCGGCGCTTTTTCTTATAAATACAAGTAGAAACATTTTTGATAAAAAAAAATCAAAAACTAAAAATGTAAAAAAATGTTTAAAAAACAGTTTTATCTTATAGAATTAACTTAACATGTTAAAAATATTTTTTTTTTTAATTTTCAGCGCTTTTCTTTATAAAAAGGAGGAGAATCTAGTCGAGTAAAAAAATATTTTTTCTAAAAAAAACAATTTTTAGCCTTTTTTAATTGTTTTTTTTTAATATTTTTATTTTTTGATTTTTTTTATTAAAAATGCTTCTACAAGTATATATAAGAAGAAGCGCCGAAAAAGATGTTTAAAAAAATAATTTTTAACATGTTAAGTTAAATTTTTAAGAGTGTTCCCCGGTTCCCCACTTTTTTAGTGTTCCCCAATGAAACTTACACTATATATATATATATATATATTGTATATAAATAATTACTCAACTTATATTATAATTATCACCAAATGTAGATTTATGATCATTACCTAACGTATATATATAATTACGCATATTATATGCCAACACATCGACGCTTTAAAAAGATTGTTTTTAGTCGAATTAAAATGATAAATTGCTCGATCTTATAGTAAAAATGTAATAAAATATAAGAAACTTTAAAAATGATGAAACTAGATAAAAGTACACAATTATGTGAAATAAAGATCCAAATTAATTAAGGGTATTTTTGTAATTGGCAAAAAGATTATGGGGTCATATATGAGATAAATGGTATAATGGGAACGAAAATATAATAAACTTCTCACATCTTTTAGTTACAAAACCTTAATATATATATCTATACTATTATAAAAAGGAGAAGTGATGTACACACATGTAATTTTACATGGTGTCTATCATTTTATGCAATATGTACAACTAAACAATGCTTGTTTTGTGAGGGTAAAACTGGAATGAGGATGAAATTTTAAGACACTGGGAGGGTATAATAGTAATTCGACCGACCCATCACACTCACACACCCAAATTTCTTTCCTTCACTGCCCTTGAAAGAAACCTAACAGACTCTCACAATCAAACCAGGAGTGAATATAGCAAATGAAATGGTCGAAACAATTATAGATGAAATTAATTGGATGAGGGAGAGAAAGAGAAGAATACAGAGAGGGGGGAGAAGGCCCAAGGCTCTCCGGCCACAGCGACATCGATGACGACGGCGGATTGAAGCTCGGATTTCCGATGGCAGCGCCCGATACTTGGATGGTGGTCGATCATCCGAAAAGACTGGTCGTTGGGCTGATCTGGTGGTGGTTAAAGATCAGGTGATGGATTAACCGAGGGTTGAATGGCACCATCATCCTCTTAAATCGATCAAGCTTGCAACCTGGTAAGACAATCTAAACCTTGTTAAATTGATCAATGTAGTTTTTGTCCGTGGTTGCCAGATTTCATTCGAGAACCCTTGGTGCCGGGTGTCGCTGGCATATTTTTGAACTGTGATTTTGTGGAGGTTTGATCTGTCAATGTTGATTCTATATTGATTTTGAAGTATTATAGAGTACACATTTGAAGAATTAGGGTTCTTACATAGTGTTTTTTAGGCCATAATGCTGAATCTTCCAACATCTGACATGATAGAATCATGCTCCATAGCTGGTCCTGGCTTTATAAACGTTAAGTTATCAACACAATGGATAGCCAAGGTATTTAATTATTATTATTATTATATTTATATTTGAAAATTTCTACTTGACATTAAAATTTTGTTTCCTGCAGAGAATCCAGAATATGCTAACAGATGGCATTGACACATGGGCACCAAGGCTCTCTGTCAAAAGGGCGATAGTTGACTTTTCATCACCCAACATTGCAAAGGAAATGCATGTCGGTCATTTGAGGTCAACTATCATTGGAGACACGATAGCCCGTATGCTTGAGTATTCTAAAGTTGATGTGCTTCGCAGAAACCATGTTGGGGATTGGGGCACTCAGGTACATGCTTCTTTAGTGAATTTTTTTTTATTATTATAAATCTTGGGAACTAATTAAGAAGCATGTGTAAATAAATAATGCAGTTTGGAATGTTGATTGAGTTTCTCTTTGAGAAGTTCCAGATGGGGAGGTTACTGATCAGGATAGGAGAACTAGAGGTGAGCATAGTTACTCTTAATTTCATATGCACCACTTGGGGAATCTCATTGTCATGTGAATGCTTCTAATTACATACATTCTCCATTGGTAGTTGTTCTATAAGGCATCAAAACAGACATTTGATGGTGATGATGAATTCAAAGAGAGAGCCCGAAAGGCAAGCTTTTATAATCCCTACATTCCTCTGGCTCTAAAGGAGCTCAATGATAAGGGTTTGATTAAAGATGACGAAGGCGCTAAGGTGATAAAAATTATTGAAGGAAAAAAGGCACTTCCTCTTGTAGCTACGGAGAAAGATGGTCGTTACAGCTATGCTTCAATAGATCTTGCAGCTCTGTGGTTAGTTTCGTAAATACTTATATCTTTACTTGCCAGGGTAGATTTGTTTGAATGATTTACTTATTTGTTATTTTTTTTTGTCAATTATATGAAGGTCTCGGCTTCCTGAGGAAGAAGTCAAGTGGATAATATTCGTCACTCTCCAGGTGATTTTACAGTCTTATGGCCCACAAAACCATCGCAATCAACATCCACATTATTCAGTCTATGAATGAAAATCCACTACTTCTATATAACTGAATTGTCTGGTCATCTTTTTCTTATATGTAAAATAATGAATAATAATTTAGAGTGGCATGGAAGAAAAGTACCAGAAGGCATGGGCACAAATCTGTGAAATAAATCGAAGGGGTTCAAAGATAGTATACCAGCGTCAGGGGGTTCACTTGGTATATTCTTTTTCTTTCTCTTGATATAAAGTAGGAGTTTATGTGTTGTGAGTTTAATTTTGTTGCTTTCAGGGTGAAAGCCTTAATAATACCTACATTCCTTTGGCTCTAGAGGAGCTCGATGATAAGGGTTTGATTGAAGATGACAAAGACGCTAAGGTGATAAAAATTATTGAAGGAAATAAGGCGCCTCCTCTTATAGTTACGAAGACAGATGGTGGTTACAACTATGCTTCAACAGATCTTGCAGCTCTCTGGTTGGTTTTCTTAAATACTTATTTGTTAGGATAGATTTGTTTGAATTTTTTTTTTGTGTTGCTATATGCAGGTATCGGCTTAATGAGGAAAAAGCCGAGTGGATAATATACGTCACTGATGTTGGTCAGAGAGAGCATTTTAAAAAGATCTTCGCTGTAAGTCAGCAGCTTCACACAACATAACAATCAAGAAAAAAATGATGAAATTTAATACTTTTTTTTTCAGGCTGCTAAAAGTGCAGGGTGGCTTCCTGCTGATGAAAGCAAATACCCTAAAACAAGTCATGTAGGGTTTGGTCTTGTTCTTGGTGACGATGGAAAGAGATTTAGAACTCGTAGTACCAAAGTGGTAAAGTTGGTTGATTTACTCGATGAGCTAAAACTCGTTGTAAAGCAGCTCTTGTGGAACGAGGTATAACCATAAATTGGTTTATTCATGTGAAGTCAGTCAAGAAACTGATAAAGTTTGTTAATTTTAACTTCATTAGGTAAGGTGGCTGAGTGGACTGCTGAGGAGCTTGAGCAGACGGCTGAAGCAGTTGGATATGATGCTGTTAAGTAAGTGTGTCATGCAGGGGTAAAATGGTAAAAACGACTGATGGTATTACGGAGATCTGCAGGATAAACTGGTTAGGCCGCAATGCTGTTTGTTTGTTCATTCAGGTTCTCTTATTCTGGGTATGTGATTTCCGTACTTCATATCCGAGTTTGGCTTCCATTATTTGGCTCCGGCTTTGTTGCATTGATCTTGGTGTGTCCGAGTCAGTTTACCGAGTTTGTTATTCTCACAATTTTTAAATTAATGGACTGAAATAGTGATTTTTGACAAACCGCCGGGACGAAAACAGTAATTAACTCTTAAAAATAAAAACACTAACGAACTATTGAAAACAAATGAACATAAACGAACACGTTACTGAACGTTCACGAACATAAATGAATGAACGCGACCTCTGTTCATGTTCGTTCATTTAACTAAACAAATGAAATTTCTTGTTCGTGCTCGTTCATTTACTAAACGAACGAACACAAACGTTCTTCCCATCGAACGGTGCACGAACCCTTCGCTGAATGTTCGGTCCGTTTGCAACCCTACTAAACTGTACTTTTAAGTGTTTTAGAACCTTTTTATGGAAAGAAATGGTTACTTTTCTACTTTTTTTACATATCTTTATATTTATGTATTTTCTAGGAACACCTTATACTCAACAATCGTATAAAGTGAGTGAATCATTTCCGTATAAATGGATCAGTAAAAAATGGAAAGAAGGGTTTCACGTCACTTCAATGACTACAGCTGGCAGTCGTTGGGGTGTCGTGATGTCAAGAAACACAGGATTTTCCGACCAGGTAATATTACGTTCTTTCATTGAGCCTCTAAAAGTTATAACAGAATGTTAAATCCGCAAATTTGAATGTACATCGTTAATATTTTGGCAATTAACAACAGGTTGTAGAACTTGATTTTCTTTACCCAAGTGAAGGAATACATCGTAGATGGGAGAGTGGGTACAGGATACCATCTATGGCTGCCACACCTGATCAAGCAGCGTTCATTTTGAGTTTCCCGAGGCGTAAAATAATGGACGAGACACAAGAAACCTTGAGAACATCCGCCTTCCCGAGTACCCATGTGAAGGTAGAACCGTAATAGTAAAACCCGTAATTGCTGGGATTTTTTTTTAACTTTTTTATGAATATTTTTGTTTGTATGTTCATTCTGCAGGAAAAATGGTCAAAGAACCATTATATTGCATCCTGTGTTATGGTTGAACCGTATGCTGACTGATGCTGGTAACAGATGCTACATTTACTGAAAACCCCACTGGAGTTGAATACATTTGGGGGTTTTATAAACTGGGATTCCGTGTGAACGGAAAATTTTGGCGTAGCGTAAAGATGGCCGTGCTCTATTACTATGTAAGATCATAATAGAGTTGATAAAGATAAGAAAGAAACCAAAAAAAAGAGAGAATAAACTATAAAGAGAAATGTGTGTCAAATATGAATTTAAGTTAGGGTGTAGATGAACAGAACATTTGGTTTGTCATCAGGTCTTGTTCATAACTACTGTGTACCCTTCCAAGATTTTATCAATTGCCAAAATGAATTTTTTATTGAACTTTGAATATTGGTTGTTTGTCAAGTTAGGGTGCAGGCGAAAGAGCTGGTCTCAGTCTTCTCGGTAGGAGTGTTTCTTTAACTGAAACCTAGAAACAGACCCGAATAAAACTAACATGAACCCGATTATGGTGTTACCTAATTAATAAACTATCAAACTATTACTTTCTACAGTTATTTGACTCAAATCAAATTGAGTTTTTATATAGTTAGTTTTGTAATTAATTATTATTATATAGTTTGTTCTGTAATTAATTTATCGAGATACCATTCCCCTCCCCCCCCTGCGGTTCCACCGACATCCATTTATCAGGGGGTTTTGGCAAATGTACAAGACTCACTACAAATGCATCTAATGACTATAAATTGCGGGACTAAAAGGTGAGCATGGTTATGGACTCTTAACGGCGATCGCTGGTACAACGTATTCTTAACACCACCAGTGACTTGCATACCATTCTCAACATGGGTGCAACCTCTAATTCATCTTCTTAACCACATTCTTTGTAAAATACCACCGCCTAAACCAGGATGTCTTGCGTTCAATACAACCATCACAGAAGATGATTACATGGTTGTCTCTGGCCAACTCGGTAATCCAAGTGAGTTATGCGAAACTTTTGTAATACTCCCACAAGCCTTTTAACCATCACCCTCTCGACTTGGTGATATATTCATGCCCGGTATTATCGACTCCGCCGCAACGCGCGGGTCTCCCACTAGTATATATATATATTAAAAAAATTATGTGTTTTTTTTAGATTATTTTAAGGTATTTTGTGGCACTTGGGGAAAATCCACAGTCATCCTGATCTGCCATTTCGCCGTTTTGGATTGCTTATCAAATTTCGGGACGAAATTTCATTCAAGTTGGGGATGATGTGACAACCCGAGATTCCAAGACCTTTTTCCTTTGCGCGTCATCTGTTTTGCAACCCTGTTTTACATTTCGTTGTACGTTGTATCGCATGTATTATATTATACTGATTTCAATTTAAGTTAGTTAATTGGTGAGTTAATGATTGGGCATTTAAATAAAAACCTATTATTATAAAGTTGGTGCTTGACGAAAAATGGCCCATGTGGGTTCGACGAAAGATGGGCCGACGAAGGATATGTTTCGTTGTCTATTGATGTTTCGCCGAGATGGGCCTTCGGCCCAGGTGAGGCCCAACATCGACTAAGTCATATTTGTTTTATATTTGCGCATTTGTACGTAAGACGTCAGTTATCAAACCCTAGTCCTCTCTTGACAACCGTTGGCAGCACCCATCTGTTCCCTCGAAGATTTCTTGCACTTCCGTAATCGTCCTATCGATCGGTTAGCATCCCACCACACTTCACATTGTTTGATAACTGTTATGTGTTGGCTGTGATCTACTGTGAATGTAGGGATCTGTATTAGAAACCATATTCATATGTTGTGTTAATTAGGGTTTTGATATCTTAACGTATAAGCCGATAGATTGGAACACGTATGTTAAGGATTTGATGCTTTGTATTCAGTCATGCTCACTGCTCGGTTGATGATTCTGTTGCCATATAAATATGATGATTATCTGTGTACACAATTACTGAATAATCGTAAGCGTGATGATCGTTTAGGGTTGCTTATGATTAAGTAATGATTGCAATTGATTGTTTGATATGATTAGGGATTGTTTGTTTTGATCAGTTTCGGGATCTGGGAGATGTTTACGGGAATGTTGGTGAATAGTTAAGCAAAGGGGTGAAACTGTTAAGGTCTTGACGAATAACCATGGGTGTTTCGTCACCCACCTTGTCGACGAAACACATGATGATTCGTCACCTTCTTGCTGACGAAACACTTAGGTGTTTCGTCACTCACCATGCTGACGAACTACCTTGGTAGTTCGTCGTTTGGAGTTTCATCGCCCTGATCAACAGACTGTGGACCAGAATGAGCATGTTATTGAATGACTATGTTAATGCCTGTTAAGGATGTTAGTTATGATTGTGGAAATATAAATTGATTTTTATATGAATGGCACAATTAACTGTTATGCGCTGATATGAAACTTGCATATGAGGTGTGAATCTGCATGAGCTTGAATAGCTACAATGTGTGACTTGGTGATCGCTGCTTTGAATGCACAAAACGATTATAACTTATACGTGAACCATGCGAATGTAAACTGATTATGTATACATGAATACCATAGGGTGTGACTGTTTAAGTGTGAACAAGTAACTAACCATACCGAGCAAACCAAGGTGAGTTCACTGCTCTTTTTCCAAGCATGCGTCCCGGGGGGGACATCTGGTAAACGTTCCGGGGAGGAATGTCGGGTAATGGGTTTAACTGGAATGTTAAACCTGGGTTGTTGGTTAATACACGTATATCTATCACTCAAGTCCCTCCTACCGATTGTTGCCGGGAAGGTAACGGGATATTAGTTAATAACGCTATTTAGGTTTGGCACCCTCACACCGCACCGAGGAGGTCGGGAGTGAACTAATGATCCCCATCTTGACCATTGCTTTGATAGAGGCATTGGGGAATAGGGCAAATAATCTGGAGCCATCGGCGGTAAGAGTGTGATTAACAACATCAAATCATTGAAATGTTTTATACTCATATCTGGTAACTAAAACGTGTAAACAAACTTTGAACTCACCAGCGTCGTCTGACACACTTGTCTGCATGCTTGCAGGTCTTTAGATTCTTGATTATGGACTTGCTATCTGGGAGTGCTGGAGTGGTCATGGGTCGAGACTCTTGGATACTTGTTTCATTGGTTATGAACACATGTTTGAAACAGTTGATTTACAATTTACAATATGCTTCCGCTGAATGTTTACTTTGGTTTTAACTTATGACTTGGATTTATATTATGAAATGCATGGAATGTTTTAGTTAAATATATACTATAGTTCAATGTGATTGGTGGCTTGGATCCTGGTACGTCACACGTCCCGCGGTGTTTCCGCATGTGGTATTTTGGGGGTGTGACAGTTTGGTATCAGAGCCACTGGTTATAGTGAACTAGGTTTTAAAACGTTTTTATAAAACCAGACTATAACCGAACAGCTTCGAAAATCGACCATGACACTCAGCTCTAGATTGCAAGGTTCGTCTCTCGTTTACTTATTGCATAGCGTGTCTAGGGTGCACTAATGCATGATGTTGCACGTGATTGCACACTTAACACAATAGACTGAACTCACGTGTATTTGCCTAAGTTATGTGGTTGATAGAGTCACAGTGTGATATCTCGTTAGACTTTCGTGGTTTACGTTTTGTGGTGTCTTGTGTCTTGCTGCTCGGATTTGAGGAACCTTTTAGCATAAGTTAGGGGGAGTTGAGATAAACATGCAAATCGCATTGTTATTATGGGTGCACACATAATAATAAGGAGGGGTGCATGTGAGTCCCAGTGAGACTTAACGAGTGTGAAATGGGTTCCGCTCTGTTGTTTGATGTAAACTTAGTAGATTGTAGAACCCTTTGTGAGCTTTGACTTCTATCTTATCCCGACCCTTAACCTTTCCCTTTTTCTCATATAGAATCATGAGTGGACGAGGTCATGGACGTGGTCACATTGCGACGTCCCAGGCTGAGCTGACAAACTTAATCAACACACATGTGGCTGAGGCCTTGGCAGCCTACCAAGCTGGTACGAAATATGCCAAATACTCTTTAATCTTGTGTCGCGTACACAACTCTTACCCCTGTGTTGTATTTTCTTTCGTCCATTAGGTCAGCAAGCGCATCAGAATCAAAACCATCCGCCTGCTTGCACATTCAAGACATTCATGGATTGTAAGCCACAGACGTTCAGTGGGACTGAAGGGGCTGTGGGGTTATTACGTTGGTTTGAGAAGGCTAAGTCTGTCTTCGCTATGTGTAACTGTCCCGAGGGGGACCGTGTGAAGTATGCTACAGGCACTTTGGAGGATGGTGCCTTAACTTGGTGGAATGCCCAGGTGCAGATGTTGGGCATTGAAATGGCTAATGCAATGACTTGGGATGATTTTCAGGAGTTGATGCGAGAGGAGTATTGTCCTCGTGACGAGATCCAGAAACTGGAGAACGAGTTTTATGATCTGAAAATGGTGGGGTCTGAGATTGAGGCATACACGAAGCGATCTCATGAGCTAGCAATCATGTGCCCTAACTTGTCACGACCCCCACCTCGACGAATTGAGCTGTAAATCAAGGGCCTAGCACCAGCCGTAAAGAGTTATGTCACTGCTGCAAACCTTAACAATATGCCTCAGATCATCCGTTTAGCACACAAGATTACTGACCAAGAGGTTGAACGTGGCTCATTGCCGCCACGTGTTTCTGCTACTACCTCTGCTGCTATAGCTGCCACACCTGCTAGTGATAACAAGCGTAAATGGAATGATGCTGACAAAGCAACCAGTGCCAGTCAATCTCAGAAAAGGCCTGACAACAGCAATAACCGTGGTTTCAGTCAGTCGTCCTCAGTTAATCAAGGCCAGGGCAGCAATCAGAGTCAATGCACCTATGCTGGTAGGAAGCCAAAGTGCAACAAGTGTGGGTATCATCATCATGGATCATGTGTTTGGGCTTGCCATAGGTGTGACAAGGTGGGCCATATGGCAAAGGACTGTAGAGCTCCGCACCCACAGCAGCAGCAGCAGCAAAACCAACAAAAGAATCAGCAGCATCAGCAGCAGCAAAGGCAACAACCCTATCAGAACCAAGGCTTTAAGAAGGGGTGTTATCAGTGTGGGGATGAGGGTCATATTAAACGGGATTGCCCTCAGCTGAATCAAAATGCCAATGATAACAACAACCGTTAGAACAACAATAACAATGCTGGGAACAACAATAATGGCAACAATGGGGGCAATGGAGCTCGTGGAAGGGTATTTACAATTGGTGCTGGTGATGCTAGGAACGACGGCAATGTCGTGACTGGTACTTTTTCTGTGAATAACCTCTTTACTTCTGTATTATTTGATTCCGGTGCCGATTGGAGTTATGTGTCCCTAGAGTTTAGTCAGCGATTAGGGTTAGCTCCAACACCCCTAGAAGCTAAGCATAAAGTAGAATTAGCCGATGGTAAAATAATTGAAGCTTCGCATGTCCTTTTTGGGTGTAAATTAGATCTTGTGGGTCAAGTGTTTGACATTGACCTCCTTCCTGTTACCCTCGGTAGTTTTGATGTAGTGGTTGGTATAGATTAGTTGTCTAAGCATCAGGCTGAGATTCTATGTAAAGAGAAGATCGTACGTATTCCTCTTCCCAGTGGATAATCTTTATCGGTTCAAGGACATCGCAGTGGTGCGATGGTTGGTATAATCTCAGCTATGCAAGCGTAGAAATGTCTACGAAAAGGGTATCCTGCTATTCTAGCACTTGTTACTGGTACTCCGTCAGAAGAAAGAAAGATCGAAGACCTGCCAGTTGTTCGTGAATTCCCTGATGTATTTCCTGAGGAACTACCTGGTTTACCTCCTCACCGTCAAGTGGAATTTCAGATTGATCTTGCACCAGAAGTGGCTCCAATTGCTCGTGCTCCTTATCGTTTAGCACCTGGAGAGTTGCAGGAGCTGTCTAATCAACTGCAAGAGTTGTGGGGCAGAGGCTTTATTCGACCCAGTTCTTCGCCTTGGGGAGCCCCAGTTTTCTTTGTGAAGAAGAAGGACGGGTCTTTTCGTATGTGTATTGATTATCGGGAGCTTAACAAGGTGACTGTCAAGAACCGCTACCCTTTGCCATGCATCGACGACTTATTTGACCAGTTGCAAGGGTCCAGTTTTTACTCGAAGATCGACTTAAGATCGGGCTATCATCAGATGAGTGTCTGAGAGGAGGATGTCCCTAAAACAACATTTCAAACGCGGTATGGGCACTATGAGTTTTTAGTTATGCCGTTTGGGTTGAGGAACGCGCCAGCAGTTTTCATGGACCTCATGAACCGTGTATGCAAACCGTATCTCGACAACTTCATTATCGTGTTTATCGATGACATTCTGATCTATTCAAAGAGCAAGGAAGACCACGAGCGACATTTACGACTTATCTTGGAGCTCCTAAGGAAGGAGCAACTCTACGCAAAATTTTCTAAGTGTGACTTCTGGATTCGAGAGGTACACTTCCTTGGCCACATTGTGAATGAATCGGGAATACACGTGGATCCTGCAAAGATTGACGCTATTAGAAGTTGGGCGACACCAAAGAATCCTTCAGAGGTGCGATAATTTCTTGGTCTCGCTGGGTACTATCGCAGATTTATTAAAGACTTTTCGAAGATCGCGCAACCTCTTACCTCGTTAACACAGAAAGGCGTTGTATACTCATGGGGAACAAAACAAGAGGATGTTTTCCAGTTATTGAAACAGAAACTCTGCAGTGCGCCGATTTTGTCTTTACCTGAAGGAACAGAAGATTTCGTGGTATATTGTGATGCTTCTATTCAGGGTCTCGGTTGAGTGTTGATACAACGCGAAAAGGTGATAGCTTACGCCTCACGACAATTAAAGGTTCATTAGAAGAATTACACGACTCACGACTTGGAGTTAGGAGCCGTGGTGTTTGCGCTCAAAATCTGGAGGCATTACTTGTACGGTACTAAATGCACTATTTATACCGACCACAAGAGCCTTCAGCACATCTTTGATCAGAAGGACTTAAATATGCGACAGCGTCGCTGGGTGGAACTCTTAAACGACTACGATTGCACCATTAAGTATCATCCAGGCAAGGCTAACGTTGTAGCTGACGCCCTTAGTCGGAAGGAAAAGAAACCCAAACGTGTGCGAGCCTTACAGCTCACTATCCATTCAAATCTTCCTGATCAGATTCGTTCGGCTCAGACTGGAGCGTTGAAGGAGGAAAACTGTGAAGCAGAGTATTTACGAGGCATGGAGAAATGACTTGTAGAGAGATCAGATGGTATTGTTTACTTCATGGAGCGTATATGGATTCCCTGGTTTGGTAACCTTAGAGAGCTTGTGATGGATGAAGCGCACAAGTCTTGATACTCTGTTCACCCGGGTTCGGATAAGATGTATCAGGATCTCAAAGTCATGTATTGGTGGCCGAAGATGAAAGCTCACATCGCGACGTATGTTAGTAAATGCTTGACGTGTTCAAAAGTCAAGGTGGAATACCAGAAACCGTCTGGATTGCTTCAACAACCAGAGATACCCATGTGGAAATGGGAGCAAATTGCCATGGATTTTGTCACAAGATTGCCAAGAACTCAAAATGGAAATGATACCATTTGGGTGATCGTTGATCGTCTCACGAAGTCAGCACATTTTCTAGCAATCAAGGAAACGAATAAGTTCTCACAACATGCAGTTGTCTATCTGAAGGAAGTGGTTTCTAGGCACGGGGTGCCGACCTCTATTATCTCGGATCGTGATCCGCGTTTCATTTCAGATTTGTGGCAGTCGATGCACAAATCGTTTGGCTCACGTCTCAACATGAGCACTGCTTATCACCCACAGACGGATGGTCAAAGTGAACGAACCATCCAGACACTTGAAGACATGATGCGTGCGTGTGTGATTGATTTTGGCAAGGGTTGGGAGAAACACTTGCCCTTGGTAGAGTTTCCTTATAACAATAGCTACCATACCAGCATCCAGGCAGCTCCATTCGAAGCATTGTACGGACGGAACTGTCGTTCACCTCTCTGTTGGACTGAGGTGGGTGAAAGCCAGGTCACAGGCCCTGAACTTGTGTTGGAAACTTCAGAAAAGATTGTCCATATCAGGAATCGTATGGCAGCAGCGCGCGACTGTCAGAAAAGCTACGCTGATAAGCGTAAGAAACCTTTGGAGTTCGCAGTTGGTGATCGTGTTATGTTGAAGGTCTCACCATGTAAGGGTGTGGTGCGTTTTGGAAAACGCGGTAAGCTTAACCCTCGTTATGTTGGGCCATTTAAAATTCTGGAGCGAATTGGTAAGGTGGCATACAAGTTGGAGTTACCTGCCGAGTTGGGTAACGTCCATGATGTCTTCCATGTCTCCCAGTTAAAGAAGTGCTTGTCGGATGAAACACTTGTGGTACCGTTTCAAGAGCTGAAAATCGATGACAAGTTGCAGTTTGTCGAAGAACCAATAGAAATTATGGACCGAGAGGTCAAGGTCCGTAAGCATAGCCGAATTCCGATCGTGAGGGTTCGTTGGAACTCAAGAAGCGGACCGGAGTTCACATGGGAACGCGAGGATCAAATGAAGCTCAAGTACCCACATTTATTCCCAAATGACAAGTCCAAGTCTGGCAAGTCTAAATCTGACGCAACTAATGAATTTCGGGATGAAATTCCCCTTCAAGTTGGGGATAATGTGGCACTTGGGGGAAAATCCACAGTCATCCTGATCTGACTTTTCGCCGTTTTGGATTGCTTATCAAATTTCGGGACGAAATTTCTTTCAAGTTGGGGATGATGTGACAACCCGAGATTCCAAGACCTTTTTCCTTTGCGCGTCATCTGTTTTGCAACCCTGTTTTACATTTCGTTGTATGTTGTATCGCGTGTATTATTTTATACTGATTTCAATTTAAATTAGTTAATTGGTGAGTTAATGATTGGGCATTTAAATAAAAACCTATTATTATAAAGTTGGTGCTCGACGAAAAATGGCCCATGTGGGTTCGACGAAGGATATGTTTCGTCGTCTATTGATATTTCGCCGAGATGGGCCTTCGGCCCAGGTGAGGCCCAACAACGACTAAGTCATATTTGTTTTATATTTGCACATTTGTACGTAAGAGGTCAGTTATCAAACCCTAGTCCTCTCTTGACAACCGTCGGCAGCACCCATCTGTTCCCTCGAAGATTTCTTGCACTTCCGTAATCGTCCTATCGATCGGTTAGCATCCCACCACAGTTCACAATGTTTGATAACTGTTATGTTGGCTGTGATCTACTGTGAATGTAGGATCTGTATTAGAAACCATATTCATATGTTGTGTTAATTAGGGTTTTGATATCTTAACGTATAAGCCGATAGATTGGAACACGTATTGTCGCAACCCCCGATCCTTTATCTGTCCCGGGAACGGGCGGACAAGAACTCAAAATTTTGGTGGTATCAGTTGGTTAATTTGGCAGCGGAAATTACATCAGGACCGTAGTTAGGAAATGTTTATCAGAGTAAAACCACCACATTTGATATTAATAATCACATGGGTAAAACCCAAGTTTCTTATTACAATTCGTTTATAGGGATAAACCCTATTTTATTGAATTTAAAACATCGTCTTTTAGGTAACTTTTATAGCCACATTTTCCCCAAGCCTTCAGTGCTCTCCAGCTGGCTTTTTACTAATTGGTTGTCACATTGTGTTACCTGAAACGCGTTTTAAAAACATTTGTCAGTGGGAAATACTGGTGAGTGAATCCCAGTTTAATCAAGAAAATTTTTATCAATTAAAACAGTATTGAGAACGATCACATTGTTTATTTCTACACAATTACTCATTCAGTACTGTCAATCCTGACTTGTGGGTCATATTACACATTGGCTAACTCGTCGTCCAATGGTAACGTACTGTCATCCCGACTTACTACTCGAAGTAGTAAATTTTGTATACAAAACCCCAACATACCGGCAGTAATTGAAGAACTAGAAAGACTCAATCACTGCTTAATCGCATTGTAAAACATTTAAGGTTTTGTAAAATATTAGAAAAAGGTTATCAAAAAGAGGATAAACTCACATTGCTATCTTAGACTTCGCGTAAGGGTTTGCTGGGAATAATCTATAATTTATATAAATGTACATAGATTAGTATAATAACCCTTTGATAATATTAATGATACCCTCCCCGAGACGGCATTCCAACAACTACGTCGGGAAGAACCACGACAGTTGTTACGGAACCCTAAATCAATCGGGCAGCGTATCTATTACGAAACTGGGGTTATAATACTTACAACAAAGCAGAACCTCGCTAGTTAGGGGGATATAATACCCGCGTATTACTTCTACTACTCAGAATTTCGCTTAAGAAAGAAAAGAAATGAACGAGTAATACTGAAACTCGATGCCTGCTTATATAGGTGCTGAAACTGGGTCTCTCGCGGCCCGCGTAAGAGTAGATGAAGGTCTACGCGGCCCGCGTCAAAGCTATTCAACGGACTAGCTTGTCCGGCTCATCAGGTAGGTCCGCCACGATGTCGACACGTGTCGGCCTGGGGTGTCTCCGCGTTGTTGATCTTACGCGGCTCGCGTAAATGTAAGGTAAGGCTTACGCGGCCCGCCTAAGCTTAAAGATCAACGAAATCTGTTTTCCAACCTTGATACCGCCCGCGTAAATGGTTGGGGTGGGTCTACGCGGCCCGCCTCAACTTAATAATCAGATTTTTATTTTATTTATTTAAAGCTATATCTTATTTCGGGCTCGGTTTTTACATACGGGGTGTAATTAAAGACATATTGAGACATTTTAAAATATAATAGGGTGTCTGAATTTATTTGAGAGTGTCGGTTTATTGAGGATTGTTACATCCTCCCCACCTTGTTTTAGAGCTCGTCCTCGAGATCTACTGGAACAAGTGCGGATATTTCCTTTGCATTTCTGATTCAAGCTCCCATGTGTACTCAGATCCTCTTTTGGAGTCCCTTTTACTTTGACCAGAACTAATCTCTTTTGTTTGAGATTCTTGACTTTCCTGTCTTCGATCTGTAGAGGCCTTTCTACAAACTTGAGTTGTTCATTTACCTCTATATCCTTAAGAGGTACTATCAGTGATTCATCAGCTAAACACTTTTTGAGATTAGATACATGAAATACATCATGTATTCCTGCCATTTCCTCTGGCAGTTGTAGCTGATAGGCTACAGGTCCTATTTTTCTAATAATCTCAAAAGGTCTAATATATATGGGACTTAGCTTTCTCCTTTTGATGAATCTTACTACTCCTTTCCAAGGAGAGACTTTCAACAATACTTTATCTCCTACTTGAAATTCCAATGGCTTGCGTCGGTTATCAGCATAACTCTTCTGCGATCACGTGCTGCTTTCAATCGTTCCTTGACTTGAATAATGTTGTCAGTTGTTTCTTGCACTATCTCAGGTCCAGATAGTTGCTTTTCCCCAATTTCTGCCCAACAGACTGGGGTTCGGCACTTTCGTCCATAAAGTGCTTCGAATGGTGCAGCATTGATACTTGTGTGATAACTATTATTATAAGAAAATTCTATTAAAGGTAAGTGATCATCCCAATTACCTCCAAAATTAATTACACAAGCTCTAAGCATGTCCTCCATTGTTTGAATTGTCCATTCGCTTTGTCCATCCGTTTGAGGATGATAAGTTGTGCTTAGATTTAACTTGGTTCCCATGGCTTTTTGGAAACTTGACCAAAAATGAGAGGTAAATCGACTATCCCTATCAGAAACAATTGATAAAGGAATTCCATGTAAAGAAACAATTTCATTTACATACAATTTAGCTAGCTGTTCCATACTGAAAGTTTCCTTCATTGGTAGGAAACGAGCTGACTTGGTTAGTCTATCTACAATCACCCAGATTGTATCATTGCCTTTCTTTGTTTTGGGTAATTTGGTAACAAAATCCATTGTTATCAATTCCCATTTCCACACTGGCATTTCTAACTGTTGCAACAATCCTGAGGGTTTCTGGTGTTCAGCTTTAACTTGTGAGCAAGTTAAACATTTAGAAACATAGGCTGCTATGTCCTTTTTCATTCCTATCCACCTGAAATTTTTCCTTAAATCTTGATACATCTTATCATTTCCTGGATGCATCGTATATTTAGATTTATGGGCTTCTTCTAATATACGATGACGTAGGTTTCCTAATTTAGGTATCCACATTCTCTTTTTATGGAATCTCCAAATTCCATCTGTTCCATGTTCTAATTCTTTTAGCATACCTTTTAATTTTTCAGTATCTTCCTTGATTACTGATTCTTGTGCTTCTCTTATCTGATCATTTAAATCTACTTGTAGATTTAATTTAAGAGAACGTACCCTTTTTGGCTTTTCATGATACTTTCGGCTTAAAGCATCTGTCACTACATTTGCTTTTCCGTCATGATACTGTATATCACAATCATAGTCACTAAGCATCTCCATCCAGCGTCTTTGTCTCATATTCAACTCTTTTTGCTTGAAAACATACCTTAGACTTTTATGATCAGTGAATATGGTAAACTTACTACCATAAAGGTAATGTCTCCAAATCTTAAGAGCAAAAATTATAGCTCCTAATTCTAAATCATGGGTCGAATAATTCTCTTCATGATTCTTAAGTTGTCTAGATGCATAAGCTATAACCTTTTGACGTTGCATCCATAACCTAATTTAGAAACGTCACAATAGACTACAAAGTCTTCAGTTCCTTCTGGTAATGCTAGTATGGGTGTATGGGTTAATCTTTGCTTAAGGATTCTAAATGCTTCTTCTTGTTTTAATCCCCATTCAAACTTAACAGATTTATATGTTAGCTTAGTTAAAGGAATGACTATTCTAGAAAAATCTTGAATAAATCTTCTATAATAACCGGCCAATCCTAAGAAACTTCTAACCTCGGTTGGTGATTCAGGGGTTTTCCATTTAGTAATCGCTTCGATTTTTGTTGGATCCACATGAATTCCTTCATGATTGACTAAATGTCCAAGAAACTGTACTTGTTCTAACCAAAACTCGCACTTTGAAAATTTAGCATAAAGCTTTTCCTTTCTTAATAGACTTAAAATTGCGTGCAAATGCTTTGTATGATCTTCCTTATTCTTAGAGTAAATGAAAATATCATCTATAAAAACAATTATGAATTTATCCAAATATGACTTACATATTCGGTTCATCATGTCCATAAATGCGGCTGGGGCATTGGTTAAACCAAATGGCATGACAGTAAATTCATAATGACCATACCTTGTTCTAAATGCGGTCTTAGGAATATCCTCTTCCTGTACCTTTAATTGATGATATCCTGACCTTAAATCGATTTTAGACAAAAATCGAGCTCCTTGCAGTTGATCAAACAGATCATCGATTCTTGGTAATGGGTACCGATTCTTAATCGTGACCTTGTTTAATTCACGGTAATCAATGCACATACGCATTGATCCGTCCTTCTTTTTAACAAACAGTATCGGCGCTCCCCATGGCGACGAACTTGGTTGTATAAATCTTTTTTCCAACAATTCGTCTAATTGTTTCTTTAATTCTTGCATTTCGGCGGGTGCCAAACGGTAAGGTGCTTTGGCAATCGGTGCTGTTCCTAGTATTAAATGGATTCTGAATTCAACTTCTCTATCTGGAGGTTGCCCTGGCAATTCTTTTGGAAATACATTTGAAAACTGAGATACTACTGGAATATCTTTTAAATCCTTTCCTTTAGTGTCAGTGATTATAGAAATCAAATACACTAATGACCCTTTTCTTATATAACTTGCATTTTTCATCACAGAGATGAATTTTGTGGATCTAGATGGTTTATCTCCTTTAATTGTGATCGTTTTACCTTTTGGTGAATCTACTTGGATTGACTTTTGATCACATAAAATACTGGCTTTATTGGCTATTAACCAATCCATTCCTAAAACAACATCAAATCCTGCCAGATTCATGGGATAAAGGTTTGCAATAAAATTCTGATTTAAAATTTCTATTCTTGCTCCCTGCAAGATTTCAGAAATCCTAACGGTTTCTCCATTAGTTGTTTCTACTAAACATTCTTGTGGTAGTTTAGTTAATGATTGATTTAGAAATTTGCAAAATGATGTATTAATAAAACTTTGGTTCGCACCAGAGTCAAATAATACTTTAGCAAAAATATCATTAACTAAAAACGTACCAGCTATGACATCTGGGATCATCTTGGCTTCATCTGCAGTCAGAACAAATGCTCTAGCATTTTTAGTGTTCTTGTTGTTTGTAGCTGGAGCCAATTTCGGACAATTAGGCTTGATATGACCTTGTTCTCCACAGTTGTAACATATCCTATTGTTAGCTTTCTTCCTGCAGTCTTCTTCCTTGTGTCCCGATATTTTGCAAAAGTTACAGTATATAGAACATTTTCCTGAATGCTTTCTTTTGCAATTCCTACAGTAAGGTGCAGAGGTAGAACCTACATTTTTCCCACGATTAAAATTTCCAGAACGAAATTCTTGTGTGAGCTTTTGGGTTAGGTTCCTCCTTTGGTCCTCTTCTCGGGTACGGACTAATTCATCTGTCAAAGTATTTGCCAGTTCTACAGCTTCTTCTATGGTTTGAGGTCTAGCTGCCTTGACTACGTGTCTAATCTCTCCGATTAATCCCCAAATATAACGGGAAATTAACACTGGTTCTGGTGAAGCAAGAGTTGGCACTATTCTAGCATATTCGAAGAATAATTTAGTGTATCCCTTACTATCCACACCAGTCATCCTAAGGTTTAGGAATTTGTTTGCTATTTGTTCCTTTTCATTTGGTGGGCAAAATTTCCTTTCTACCTTGTTCTTAAATTCTTCCCATTCCATATTGTAAGTTCTATCACTTCCTCTTGATTGGAGGATAGTGTTCCACCATTCTAGTGCTGAATTCTTAAACAGATTAGAAGCAAATAGTATCTTATCTTCTTCAGCACACTTGCTTATTCTTAAGACTGCCTCAGTTTTCTCTATCCAGCGTAGAGTTGCAATGGCCCCTTCGTTGCCCGAGAATTCCATTGGTTTACAAGACCAGAATTCTTTATAAGAACAACCATAAGGCATGGTTCTTCTCCTTTTGGGAATGGACATTTGAAGTACGGGTCCATTGTTCACGCTGTTTTCGATAGGGGTGTGCAAAAAAAACCGAATCCGAAACCGAATCCGAATCCGAAATTCCGAATCCGAATTATCCAAATTTTCGGATATCCGAAAATTCGGATTCGGATACTGATTCTGAAAATTTTCGGATATTTCAGATATCTGATATCCGAAATATTAAATACTATTTTTTTTATTTTTAAATATATATACCAATAAAATGAAAACCCTACTTCTTCCTAATCCACTCTACACCCTCACCACTCATTACAAACACTCACATCACAGCCCAATTCTACTTCTTCGCTGGATGCATATTCATTCACTCGACATTCGAGCTTAATTCCGACTAGTCAAGAGTCAACACGTTCTAGCTTCCCTCGACCCTCGACATCGAGAGCTTCTCCGAAAAATCAACTTCAACAACAGTCAAGGCCTTCCAGATTTGTTCTTATTTTGCTTCGAAGCTTCTAAGTTGATTAAAGCTTAGTTTTTAATTTTTTATTTGTCCTTATTTTGTTTTTATCCTTTTTCTGAATATACGATTTAGTGTCTGATTTGTTATGTTTTAGTTAGATTATTATATGAATCACTAATCCTTAGTTTCAAATCACATATTCACATTTGTTTATTGGATTTGTTACTTATTCGATTTATGACAGATTCACATTTGCTTCATTATATGAACCTCAATTAAATCTTTATTTTGAAACAATTTTTGTAGAAGTTTGGATATCCGTTTTATTATCTGAATCCGTATCCGAAATTTCGGATATCCGAACCGAAATTTCGGATACGGATTCGGATAGCAAAATTGACTATCCGAAATTTTCGGATATCCGAATTTCCGGATATCCGATTTTGAACACCCCTAGTTTTCGGGTTCGATGGGTCGCTTACTGCTATGCTTACTTTTATTATCCGCGTCTTGAATCGTTTGAATAATAAATGGCATTGCATCTATGATTCCTTGTGCCACTATATGTTGAACGACACTATTATCCATTTGGTTTCCGTTGTTATTGATGCTCGGATTCTCATTAACCACGTTAATGTTACTCTGGTTATCGTTATTCAGATGTCCTTGATTTCCTTCGTCGGCCATCTGAATTTTAAACATTTACCCCATATTAATATCACAAGATAATATTTAATATAGTTAATCCCATGACACGCAATCTAGCAAAAAACGTCGATCATTGCGACTTTTACTCTATTTCCATATACTATTATGCATCTATTACACACTAGTATTGAAATAAAAATTACAATACCAACAGAAATAGAATCATACTAATAGTAATAGGCATCCGTACACACATATTTCATTTTATTATTATATTATTATTACTATTACCGTTTCACCATCACATTCACGGATATGGATTTATCCAAAAATCCATATTGCGCTCATCGTATTTCCATACGAGTCGCTCTCCCACTTGTCTCATTCTCTCACTGCTCTCTAAAATTTCCTCACCAAATGTCCTAAGTTCTTGCACGTTTTCTGCACTCATTGGGGGTGCAGGTTCTAGGACTGGGTTTGGAATCTGGGGTGCGGGTTCCTGATATGGGGGTGAAAGTTCCTGAAATCGGTAAGGATCTTCTAAGATTTCCCTAATGTAGTTATCATGGTAATAGGGATCTAAAGGGTCCATACCTGGATAGGCTCCTATGTTCTGTATATGTGTGTCTTTATGTATCGGGTAACGTTGCACATAGTCCTTAACGTCATCCCACCAGGGATCATAATTTGGGTCTAGGGGATTTGGTGCCGGTACCCTAGGGATTTTCTTTGGGTTGAAATCATGCATCTCCACTTGGTTTTCAGGGTTTTCTATCTCCATGGGTTGGTCATGAATTGGCAATTGTGGTTGGGGTGCTATTGTTTGCTCCAGACTTGGGTCAGCAGCAGTTGTGGCTAGGATATGGAAATTAGCTAGGCTTCTATTAAGCATATCCTGTGTATGGGCATCTGTCTTTTGCTTAGCGATTGCTAGGGCTCTTTGCTGTTGCAATTTTCGCATTCTTTTCCTACGTGCAAATGCTTCCTTACTGAACCATCCTCTCTTTTTATGAGGGAATGGCTCCTCCGACTGAGCTTTAAAGGCAAACATCCCTTCTTCATGATCATCAAAATACCCAGAAAGGGCAGGCTGTGAAGAGGTACCTTCACTCCTAGGTGAATCAGACAACTGACGACACATGTCTGAGGGTCCTTGATCACTCATACTGTAAACTAACAAATAGTCAAATAACACATAATAAATAAATACAGTTATGCACGTATTTCCGTAATTTATTTCCTAACACAACGTTTAGAATTTAAGTGTCAGCAGAACACTTCTTTGTCTTAGACCAGTGGCTAGGCTCTGATACCACCTTCTGTCGCAACCCCCGATCCCTTATCTGTCCCGGGAACGGGCGGACGCGAACTCAGAATTTTGGTGGTATCAGTTGGTTAATTTGGCAGCGGAAATTACATCAGGACCGTAGTTAGGAAATGTTTATCAGAGTAAAACCACCACATTTGATATTAATAATCACATGGGTAAAACCCAAGTTTCTTATTACAATTCGTTTATAGGGAAAAACCCTATTTTATTGAATTTAAAACATCGACTTTTAGGTAACTTTTATAGCCACATTTTCCCCAAGCCTTCAGTGCTCTCCAGCTGGCTTTTTACTAATTGGCTATCACATTGTGTTACCTGAAACGCGTTTTAAAAACATTTGTTAGTGGGAAATACTGGTGAGTGAATCCCAGTTTAATCAAGAAACATTTTATCAATTAAAACAATATTGAAAGCGATCACATTGTTTATTTCTACACAATTACTCATTCAGTACTGTCAATCCTGACTTGTGGGTCATATTACACATTGGCTAACTCGTCGTCCAATGGTAACGTACTGTCATCCCGACTTACTACTCGCAGTAGTAAATTTTGTATACAAAACCCCAACATACCGGCAGTAATTGAAGAACTACAAAGACTCAATCACCGCTTAATCGCATTGTAAAAACATTTAAGGTTTTGTAAAATATTACAAAAAGGTTATCAAAAAGAGGATAAACTCACATTGGTATCTTAGACTTCGCATAAGGGTTTGCTGGGAATAATCTATAATTTATATAAATGTACATAGATTAGTATAATAACCCTTTGATAATATTAATGATACCCTCCCCGAGACGGCATTCCAACAACTACGTCGGGCAGAACCACGACAGTTGTTACGGAACCCTAAATCAATCGGGCAGCGTATCTATTACGAAACTGGGGTTATAATACTTACAACAGAGCAGAACCTCGCTAATTAGGGGGATATAATACCCGCGTATTACTTCTACTACTCAGAATTTCGCTTAAGAAAGAAAAGAAATGAACGAGTAATACTGAAACTCGATGCCTGCTTATATAGTTGCTGAACCTGGGTCTCTCGCGGCCCGCGTAAGAGTAGACGAAGGTCTACGCGGCCCGCGTCAAAGCTAGTCAACGGACTAGCTTGTCCGGCTCAACAGGTAGGTCCGCCACGATGTCGACATGTGTCGGCCTGGGGTGTCTCCGCGTTGTTGATCTTACGCGGCCCGCGTAAATGTAAGCTAAGGCTTACGGCGCCCGTCTAAGCTTAAAGATCAACGAAATCAGTTTTCCAACCTTGATACCGCCCGCGTAAATGGTTGGGGTGGGTCTACGCGGCCCGCCTCAACTTAATAATCAGATTTTTATTTTATTTGTTTAAAGTTATATCTTATTTCGGGCTCGGTTTTTACATACGGGGTGTAATTAAGACATATTGAGACATTTTAAAATATAATAGGGTGTCAGAATTTATTCGAGAGTGTCGGTTTATTGAGGATTGTTACACGAATGTTAAGGATTTGATGCTTTGTATTCAGTCATGCTCACTGCTCGGTTGATGATTCTGTTGCCATATAAATATGATGATTATCTGTGTACACAATTACTGAATAATCGTAAGCGTGATGATCGTTTAGGGTTGCTTATGATTAAGTAATGATTGCAATTGATTGTTTGATATGATTAGGGATTGTTTGTTTTGATCAGTTTCGGGATCTGGGAGATGTTTACGGGAATGTTGGTGAATAGTTAAGCAAAGGGGTGAAACTGTTAAGGTCTTGACGAATAACCATGGGTGTTTCGTCACCCACCTTGTCGACGAAACACATGATGATTCGTCACCTTCTTGCTGACGAAACACTTAGGTGTTTCGTCACTCACCATGCTGACGAACTACCTTGGTAGTTCGTCGTTTGGAGTTTCATCGCCCTGATCAACAGACTGTGGACCAGAATGAGCATGTTATTGAATGACTATGTTAATGCCTGTTAAGGATGTTAGTTATGATTGTGGAAATATAAATTGATTTTTATATGAATGGCACAATTAACTGTTATGCGCTGATATGAAACTTGCATATGAGGTGTGAATCTGCATGAGCTTGAATAGCTACAATGTGTGACTTGGTGATCGCTGCTTTGAATGCACAAAACGATTATAACTTATACGTGAACCATGCGAATGTAAACTGATTATGTATACATGAATACCATAGGGTGTGACTGTTTAAGTGTGAACAAGTAACTAACCATACCGAGCAAACCAAGGTGAGTTCACTGCTCTTTTTCCAAGCATGCGTCCCGGGGAGGGACATCTAGTAAACGTTCCGGGGAGGAATGTCGGGTAATGGGTTTGATTGGAATGTTAAACCTGGGTTATTGGTTAATACACGTATATCTATCACTCAAGTCCCTCCTACCGATTGTTGCCGGGAAGGTAACGGGGTATTAGTTAATAGCACTATTTAGGTTTGGCACACTCACACCGCACCGAGGAGGTCGGGAGTGAACTAATGACCCCAATCTTGACCATTGCTTTGATAGAGGCATTAGGGAATAGGGCAAATAATCTGGAGCCATCGGCGGTAAGCGTGTGATTAACAAAATCAAATCATTGAAATGTTTTATACTCATATCTGGTAACTAAAACGTGTAAACAAACTTTGAACTCACCAGCGTCGTCTGACACACTTGTCTGCATGCTTGCAGGTCGTTAGATTCTTGATTATGGACTTGCTATCTGGGAGTGCTGGAGTGGTCATGGGTCGAGACTCTTGTATACTTGTTTCGTTGGTTATGAACACATGTTTGAAACGGTTGATTTACAATTTACAATATGCTTCCGCTGAATGTTTACTTTGGTTTTAACTTATGACTTGGATTTATGTTATGAAATGCATGGAATGTTTTAGTTAAATATATACTATAGTTCAATGTGATTGGTGGCTTGGATCCTGGTACGTCACACGTCCTGCGGTGTTTCCGCATGTGGTATTTTGGGGGTGTGACATATTTTTGGTTGTGTTCACATTGGTTCTCATAATAAATGGTGGTTCCTAACGGATCATTATCCTATATATATATATATATATATATATGAGAAAGATCCGTTAGGAACCACCTTTTATTACGATAACCAATGTGAACACAACAAAAATATTTAAAAAACACACAGTTTTTTAATATTTTTATGGTAAAATCGCTACTTTTCGTTATTAATTTTTTTTTTGCTACCAAAAGTAACGATTTTACCATAAAAAAAATTGTGTGTTTTTTAGATTTTTTAAGATTTTTTTAGGTTTTTTGTTGTGTTCACATTGGTTCCCGCGGTTGTCGCAATAAAGGTGGTTCTCGCATGAACCCTACCATATATATATATGTAGGGGGTGGTTCATTTGAAAAGAAAATTTAATTGAGAATAAAAAGAACAAATGGTACAATTGTAAAATGTTAAAAGTTTTTTTGTAATCTCATTTATTACTAACTTTAAGTAATTAATTACTCATAAAAACTATGATTCTTTAGATTAATTTTTTTGCCTACACACATAAAAAGTTACGCTACACATTTAGAAATGTATCCTACAAATATTTAAATTTATCCTATACAACTCGTAATTTATCCTACACACTTAGTAAGTTGTCCTACACTCTAAATTATTTTTAAAAAAATATATATTTTGAAAATAAATTAAAAATTTAACGTAGTAAGCTATTAAAGAGGAAGACTAGAAATTAATGATTTATGTAAGTTTACAAATATAGCCTTATATTAAAATTAAATGCAAATATTAAATGAAGTAAAATAAAACATACTTATTGGTTGAAAGTTCTTTTTTTTCTTCTTACAAAAAAATTCTTCTCATTTGAACTCTCCACTATATATATATATATATATATATATATATATATATATGCATATGCATGTTTTTAGCTATGTAATCTTTCATATTACATATATCTAATATATATATATATATGTATAGGATTAGGTTCAAGAGTGAACACTAGTGTAGCTTGCGAACTGAGTGAACTAATCCTGGCCATACACGTGTGTAGATCAATGGCCAGGATTTGATGTTGAAATACACTAGTGTATTTTACGATTTGATGATGAGATCCTGGTCATCCACATGTGTAGATCAATGATCATGATTTGTTCACTCAGTTCGCAAATACACTAGTGTTCACTCTAGAACCCCACCCTATATATATATATTAGAAATGTATTCTTACGAATGTATCATACATATTTAATCTGTCATAATACATATATTTACCCTGTGATCTTACTAGGGGTGTTTAAAAAGCTCGTTGCTTGAACGCCACTCAGATTTAGCTTAAAAAAAATCTCGCTCGATATGGGTCAGGTTAAAATTGAGATGATCCGGCCTGGCTCGGTTCGTAACGAGCCAGATTGGCTCTGTTTAGCTAGCTCTTTAGCTTAGTTCAGTTTAGCTCGGATTTTTTTTTACTTTTAATATACTTTATTTTAATACATATATAATATATTACAGAAATTTGGTTATTATTGTAGGTATTTAGAAGTGTAGTTGGACATTCATGATATATTTGGGAGTTGATTAGATGCACTATTATTGTATTTTGCTAAAATTTGAATATTATTTTGTATTTGGTTGAAACTGATTTTGGCTTGATTGAATTTTGAAAAATATACATCAAATTTTCTTTTTAAATTCAAACTCGGTTTGTAATGTTCTTTTGAACTATTAAATATTATTAGCCTATTGAATTTGAAAGCAAAGTATTAAATTTTCTTTTTAAATTCGAGCTTAACCAAGCTGAGTCTAGTCAGCTCAGTTTAAAACCAAATCGAGCTCAGAATTTGATTTTCAGCTTAGTTTCAAATACGAGCCAAACCGATCTCGAGCTTACCCTCGCTCAGCTTGACTTAGCTCATGGACGACCCTACATATTACATACACATAATAATTAGTTCTAGCATAATTATTATATTTTTTCATATATCAATACCATATTCAAATTAAAGATAAATATACTTACTATTATAGTGTATTTTATTTAATAACATAATAATGTGTTAAAAATTATAAAGATTTTAAAAAAGATGAAAACTTAATAAAAATCAACAATATTAGCTATTCCTATTTTACCTATATAAATAATAAAAAAATGAAAGTATTTTTATATATATATATATATAGATATGATCAATCACATAATTTAAATATAGTATAACTATATTTAAATGACAATTTAATTGGTAAATTTATACATGTATAAATATTTTATTATTAAATACGTATGAATTTAAACACATATTTTTCTATATTGTATTTTAATAATAAATGACAGTGTAAACTATTTTTTTATTCTAATTGTTCTTTTACCGAATTCTTACGGTTCTAAAAAACTTTCGAATTTTTATTTGAACCTTCCCCTGTACGTTCACCAATAAAAGTATGTAAACACGACTAAGACCACCCGTAATGGTAATGTGAATATGTGATTGTTCGTGAAATGGCAAAGATCACACCCCATAATGCCTCGTACACCGCTCCCGGGGCGTGCAATCAAAATTGGTGTTGGCGTGTTTGTAAAAACACCGATAAAAGAGCTTGATCTTGAAGGATGAGCTTGGTGCCACATGTCACATAATACCTAAGGGAGAAGCTTGATCTTCAAGCCCCATTTCCGTCTTCATCAACTAAAATAAATGTCTCAATAGTCAATACCTAAAAAAAAGGTAAATCCAAATCCAATTAAGTTATTTAAGTTCACTCTTAGGGGTAGAGGTGTACAAAAAAACTGGTTTTAGAACCGAAACCGGTTTTTTTTTAACCGGTTTTTTTTAACTGGTTTTTTTAACCGCCGGTTTTTATACCGGTTACTATTCTTGACTTCAAAAACCGGTTATTAACCGAACCGGTTATTAAAAAACCGGTTTTTTTGGGAAAAACCGGTTAAAAACCGGTCCCAACCGGTTATACCGGTTATTGTTTTGGACCTCAAAAACCGGTTAGTAACCGGAACCGGTTATAAAAAAACCGGTTTTTATTTTGGGTGAAAAAACCGAAACCGGTTTTTGAAAAAAACCGATTTGTACACCTCTACTTAGGGGTGGGGGTGGTCATCACTTATCACTCACAACAACACCCAATCAAGTTTTGCCATGTCATCAACCATTTTTCAATCACTCACAACCTTTTTTAGCGGCAATGGTCATCACTCACCACCACACCCAACAATTTCCCCCCAACCAACAATTACCCTCACAACATAAAACCATCACGGCGTGAAAAAAATCACAGAACTTGAATTTGTGCATGCTATCACGCGTGGAAAAGGTTGGTGGCGGTGGATTATTGCATGCCATCACTCGTGATGGTGGTCCATCACGGAACCACCCTCACTCCCCTTAGGTTTTAACAAAGACCACTTAATAATAAACATCCAAAGCTGTCGTCATCCTTGCTAGAAAACCTTATTGGCTGACAAAAGGCCTTATTTCAAAGGGTTGAAACTCTTGCCATTAAAGATT
>JARYGA010033890.1:0-53471 GCA_030545235.1 Helianthus tuberosus | reverse complement strand
GGTCATATGCCGCTCCATGAACTTGATCTACAAAGCGGAAGACGGGACGGTCAGTTTTCAAAGAGTTCAAGGGCATGTATGGAACCCACAGGAAGCACTCGTCTTACACACTCCACACATACGTCCTCCTCCTCATTACCACTACCAGCACCAGGGTGATCCGGGTCAATCCTCCTCTCAAGGAGGCGGTTTTCCTAACTTTCAAAGCTTACATGATTTATTGCAGGAAAACCTTATGTGCACCAGGAACACCTACAACATGGCCAGCAACACATACGCCCGGGTCGGAGCGATAGAGAGAAATATCTCTGACATGCAGGATGACATTGGGAGTATCCGGGAGTATATGGCGGGCCACGGAGGAGGTGATGATGATGAAGACGAGGACATGGATTGAGCGGGAGGAGTTAGAGGTAGCGGTACACGGTTGGAGGTCTCACAGGTTAACCCCCTTATCTCAAAAAAACAATTTCATGGCCTACGTGCCATTTGTTGAACAATTTACTTTCTTTAACATTTTTTATTTTCTGCATTTCTTTTTCTTTTAACTTGTGACGTGGATGATGAACTTTGGTAATTTAGGATGTTGGTTATTGTTTGGTGTGGTATTTATTAGTTAAACAGGTACATACGAGGCTTAGAGCACTAAACATTAGTGCTACTAAAGCCGGGACAGCAAAACCGAAGCCAGAAACCTGTTTCACACTTTTGCAGTTTGTCCACACGGGGTCGTGCTCAGCCAACACGCCCCCGTGCCCGTCGCCCAGACCTGCGGTTTGTTTAAATTATGCAGACTTTCGCCAGACACGGGGTCGTGTTCACCCAACACGCCCCGTGTCCACCTTCTGTAAGTTCTCGTTACTGGCAATCTGACCACGGGGTCGTGTTCATCCAACACGGGGCCATGTTCAGATGACCAGTAACATACATTTTTGTTTTTACACACCTTTTTACACATTTAATCAACCTAAAAACTTATTTTTGGGACACATTGAGGGCAATGTGTAATTTAAGTGTGGGGGGGGGATGCTAAAACCTTGAATCTTGCAAGTCCTAATTACAAGCCTTACACAAAACTCTATTGGAACCGCTAAACACCCCAAATTTTTTCAAAAACTTTTCATTTTTTTTACTTGTCTTGGTTTAATTTGGGAATAATAAGTTCTAAAAAGGTTATATTTTTACAAATTTACAACCGATAACGTCGTGAAAAAAAGAACCAACATAAGAAAATTATGAAACGGCATGACAAATCTAGTTAAAATTTGATTGTATATACTTGATCACGTAAAAACCCATTCCCACAAAAAGTGAGTTTTGAGCCTTTATTGAGCATACAAATACACATCTTTAAACTAAATGCTCATTTTTCGTTTCTTGTGTGAATAGCCGTTTGGTTTCTTACAACTCTAGAACTTGCCATTACAATACATTCCCGGTCCTTACCAACTTAAACCCAAGTAAGTAAATTATGGAGGCATTAGGACTAACACTTTTTATTTCAACACCATTATTTTTCTTTTTTTTTACCACATACCCAAAATCCCCCTAGGTAACCCCTTTGGGTCTAAACATTTTCATTTCTAAACACAAAACAAACACCCCTTTACCCACCAAAACCCTTTTTTCATTTTAAACCCTTTATTTTAGTACAAAGATCGGTTTTCTTGTGACTTCCCTATCAATAAAAAAAAATATTTATGATGAAGTTTAGCAATAAACAAACAAGTTCATCAAAAGAAAATTTGTTTACAAAGGTTTATAGTTAAAAAGGAGGAGGATTGATTGCTTGGCAAGCATATGGTAGAAGTAAGTTCCATGCCGCTCTCGAGTGTTTCAGAAAAATACATCTTCGGCCGAGTGTTGAGTGATCTCCCGTGAGGTATGTGAAATTGTATATAAATGAAATTTTAAAGAGGCATGTTATGCCCAAATAAGTAATTTCTCTTATGTAATATTCTAAATAAATCATAACGAATAGGATTGTAAACAAAATAAAAATAAAACCTAATAAAGATCTTGGAATCCCGACACTCAAGACAAGCCCAAAACCTTCTCTTCTACCCATTCCATTTGGGTGTGTAAACCACATTATAAAGAGTTTTGCTTGAGGACAAGCAAAGATTCAAGTGTGGGGGTATTTGATGTGTGTAAAATGCAACATATAAATTACATCAAATGAGGCATAAAACTAACCTTTTTAGTACTAATGTTGGAAAAAGTGTGCTTTTGTCTTCCTTTTGTATTTTCAGGGTTAAATGAGCTTAAATGAACAAAAGAAGCAAAAATGCAGCCAAATCTAACAATAATACAAGAAAAGGAATAAACATGGCATACCCGACCCCTCGACAGCATCTTCCCAAGCAAAAACAAGATATCAGAAGGCTGAACACGCCCCGTGCACATTGAACACGGGGGTGTGCCCAAGTGTCTGCAGAAAAGACAAAGGTGTAGAAGCTTCTATTTCCCAACACGGAGGCGTGGCCAGCGGACACGGGGCCATGGTCAACGCTAAGATTCGCAGAATCTAGGCAAATCTTGATAGTACAGATACGCTTCTGCACACGGGGCCGTGCCCAGCGGACACGGGGGTGTGGTCAACTAATGCAGACAAACTGCAATTAATGAAGAAAGAGAAGATGGGTGGACACGGGGCCGTGTCCGGGCTTCTGTGCAGGCTATAAATAAAGGTGCTTGGTTCACTTCAAAGGCATCCCTTGGCAAACCACCTCTCTCACACTTCACCCACCCACCACCACCATCACAACCCACATTCACTACCATCATCCATCATCCATCATAGAGTGTGTGTAGTAGTCTCGGGATCCAAGATTGATAGTAAGAGTTCTTGACAATCAAAGGCCATGTTTGCCTAAGTCTCTTACATCACTTGGTGAAGACAAGCATTTAGTGTAATACTTTTTATTTTTAATCTTTTTGCACTTTTTATTTGGTTATGTATTAATGACTTTAATAACTAGTTTCTTATGTTGAAGGTGAAACTTCCTTATCATTTGTCCGTGGTGTCTTGGCGTTATTTTACTGTCTATATAAAACAAAAGATTTACACCATTCATATCTCCACGGTCTATATGGTGATATGTTGGCTACCTGGTCGGGGGTTAAGGGAATGGTTTGGTAAGCATCTTGCCTTGTTCAGTGTATAGATCCTGCAAGGACCTGGGTCAAGCTTAGTAGGACCTCCTTCAATACCCACTGGTATTGGATGGCGGGGGTTCGAATTTCTTGATCCCCTCATATGTAAACTACTATTAAAACATTAACCCGGCTACTTAGGATTGTATTCATGCTGACTCAAACTACTTAGCCGAGGGTAACGTCACCTTCAAAAGAGAGGTCTACCACATTACGCATTAATAACTTAATTAATTATCTTTCAATAATCCAACCCTTTAGGATTGTATCCTTGTTGACTCAAACTGCTGGGTTGAGGGTAACGTCACCTTCAAAAGAGGGGCCTACTACTATAACTAAGATAATCTCTTAAAAAGTGTAAAAGTGCGGAAATAATCAAGGGTTACACTAAAGGCGGGATCCAAGTGATTCATCTTGTCTATCTGTTTTATTTTTATTTTCAGCATTTTTAGTTAGTTTTATTTTCTTGTTTAAAACCTTTTTCTAAATTTTTGATTTGATTAGACATTGAGGATAAACCGGTAATAAAAGCTCTTGTGTCCTTGGACGACCTCGGTATCTTACCAACGCTATACTATGCTCACGATGGGTGCACTTGCCCATATGTGTGTTTAGTGTTAGTAAAATATCGTGTTTTACAAATTTAAAACTTGACTAAAGTGTTAAAAAATGGCTTAAAATATACATTAAAAACTATATAACACAACACGCACATCATATTTGTTACTATATGTGCTGATTATAATTATATATGTATGTGCTTTTATAACCATTATTTTGTAACCTTTTAGAAAAAAATGTTATTTTAATATATATATATATATATATATATATATATATATATATATATATATATATATATATATATATTGCACTAGGGTGAGGTTCGGCTACAAAGTCCATTTTTCCTACAAAGTGTACAAAGTCATAAAACACCACAATTTCAGCCATAAAACACACTCAAAACTCACAAATAAGAGAGTGAAGATCACTAAAACACAATATCCAAACCCTAACATTCCATAAAAACTTCAAACACATCATTGTAAAACTATGAATATAAAACACAACAAGATAATCAAAATAAAACACACTAATGTTAGTCATTCGGTAATCAAAGCCTTATCATCCAAAACACAACACAAAATCCACGAATATGGCGTTTTAGTAATCTTCACTTTGTTATTTATGGGTTTTGAGTGTATTATATGGCTGAAATTGTGGTGTTTTATGACTTTTTACACTTTGTAGGAAAAAATAGACTTTGTAGCCAACTCCAGCCCTATATATTATACTTATTTTAAAGAAAAAAATTCTTGATTTTATGGTATAATTTTTTTAATAAAATACCAAAGTATATAAAAGTTATTTTAGTTTTAAAAACCGGGTGGGAAAATTCCTAAAATCATGGAATAGTTAATAGAAAATGAGAAAATGACTTTTTTTAATGGCAAATTTGGATCAATGACGGACCATTGAAGTTTATCGTGCCACCAGGGTAACAACTCAACCATATCCATCTCCACTAGGCTATAGTATTGATGTGCGATAAAGTGTCGTATATTTTAGGTATATATTTTAAGCCCTTTTTTAACACTTATTTTAGCCAAGTTTTAAATTTATAAAACACGATATTTCACTAACACTAAACACACATATGGGCAAGTGCACCCATCGTTGAGTGTAGTATAGCGTTGGTAAGATACCGAGGTCGTCCAAGGACACAAGAGCTTTTAGTACCGGTTTATCCTCAACGTCTAACCAAAATAAAAAGTTGGAAAAATGTTTTAAACTAAGAAAAATAAAAACTAACTAAAATGCTGAAAATAAAAATAAAATAAAAACAGATAGACAAGATGAATCACTTGGTTCCGACTCGTATCTAGTATAACCTTTGATTATTTCCGCACTTTTGCACATAATTAAGAGATTATCTTAGTTATTGTAGTAGGCCCCTCTTTTGAAGGTGACGTTACCCTCACCCCAGTAGTTTGAGTCAGCAGGGATACAATCCTAAAGGGGTGGATTATTGGAAGATAATGAATTAAGTTATTAATGCAGTATTGTGGTAGGCCCCGCTTTTGGCGGTGACGTTACCCTCGACTAAGTAGTCTGAGTCAGCAGGGATACAGTCCTAAATAGCCGGGTTATAGTATTAATAGTAGTTAACTTATGAGGGGATCAAAGAGTTTGGACCCCCGCCATCCAATACCGTGAAGTATTGAAGGAGGTCCTACTAAATTTGACCCAGGTCCATTGCAGGACCTCTAAACGCTGAACAATGGCAAGACCTTTACCAAACCGTTCCCTTAACCCCCTACCAGGTAGCCAACATACCTCCATATAGACCGTGGAGATATGAATGGTGAAAATCCTTTATTTTATATAGACAGTAAAATAATGCCAAGACACCACGGACAAACGATAAGGAAAGATCACCTTCAACATAAGTAACTAGTTATTAAAGTCATTAATACAAAACCAAATAAAAAGTGCAAAAGATTAGAAATAAAAAGTATTATACTAGACACTTTGTCTTCACCAAGTGATGTAAGAGACTTAGGCAAACATGGCCTTGATTGTCAAGAACTCTTACGATCAATCTTGGATCCCGAGACGACTCACACACTCTATGATGGACAATGGATGATGGTGGTGGATGATGGTGTTGTGATGGTGGTGGGTGGTGGATGAAGTGTGAGAGAGGTGGTGTGCCAAGGGATGAGTTGCAATGAAACCAAGCACTCCTATTTATAGGCTGAACAGAGGCCTGGGCACGGCCCCGTGTCCGCTGGGCACGGCCCCGTGCCTGTCTGACACTCTCTCTCTTCATTAATTGTAATTCGCAATTACAATTAATGCGCCTGCAGTACTTTCGGCACGCCCCCCGTGTCCGCTGAGCACGGCCCGTGGTGGGCAATAGAAGCTTCTATAGGTTTGTCTTTTCTGCTGCTTCTTGGGCACGACCCCGTGCTGGCTGAGCACGGGGCGTGTTCAGCCTTCTGTTTTCTCTATTTTGCTTTGGAAGGTGCCGTTGAGGGTTCGGGCAATCCACTAATGTTCCTTTTCTTGTATTTATGTTGGATTTAGCTGTCTTTTTGCTTCTTTTGCGTTTTTGAGCTCATTTAATCCTGAAAATACAAAAGGAAGACAAAAACACTCTTTTTCCAATATTAGTACTAAAAAAGGGTTAGTTTTATGCCTCATTTGATGTAATTTATATGTTGCATTTTACACACATCAAATACCCCCACACTTGAACTTTTGCTTGTCCTCAAGCAAAACTCTTTAATATTTGGCTTACACTCCCAAATGGAATAGGTAGAAGAGAAGGTTTTGGGCTTGTCATAGAGTGTCGGGATTTCCAAGATCTTTTTAGGGTTTTATTTTTATTTATTTACACTCCTATTCGTAATGATTTATTTAGAACTGTTCATAAAAGAAATTACTTATTTGGGCATAACATGCCTTTTTAAAATTCTATTTATATACAAGTTCACATACCTCGCGGGGAAATCACTCACACTCGGCCGAAGGTGTATTTTTAGTGAATCACTCGGGAGCGGCATGGAACTTACTCCTACCATAGGCTTGCCAAGAAATCAATCCTCCTCCTTTTTAACTTTTATACCTTTGTAGATATCAAGAGGACTTTGTGGGTTAAGGGTTGGCTAGGGTTAAAGGTAGGTGGTTGGGTTAGTGGTTAGTAGAAAAAGGGCTAAAAAGCGTAACAAGTGTCGGTTTTCGTATTTTTTTTGCAACCTTTTATTTTTGATGAAGCTTTTATTCAAACAAAGTTATTTTTGATTACTTTGTTTGTTTATTTTCTTTTTGCTTCATATTTTTTTTTTTTTTTTTTTTTTTTTTTAACGAAGAACCGAACTTGTTACTAAAATAAAGGGTAAAAAATGAAAAAGGTTTTGGTGGGTGAAATGGTTTTTGTTTTGGGTGATGAAACGAAAAGGTTTAGGCTCAAAGGGGCTAACTAGGGGGATTTTTGGGTAGGTGGTAAAAGAAAAAGAAAATAATGGTGTGGAAATGAAAAAGGTTAGTCCTAATGCCTCTATCATTTACTTACTCGGGTTTAAGTTGATAAGGACCGGGAATGTATTGTCATGGCAAGTTCTAGAGTCGTACGAACCAAGCGGCTATTCACACAAGAAACGAAAAATGAGCATTTAGTCAAATGGTATGAAATTGAGTGCTCAATAAAGGCTCAAAACTCACTTTTGTGGGAATGGGTTTTTATGTGATCAAGTATATATAATCAAATTTTAAATAAGTTTGTCATGCCTTTTCATAATTTTCTTATGTTGGTTCTTTTTATCACTACGCTATCGGTTGTAAATTTGTAAAAATATAACCTTTTTGAGAGCTTGAATTTCCCGAGTTAAACCTAGACAAGTAAAAAAAAATGAAATTTTTGAAAAAAATTTGGGGTGATTAGCGGTTCCAATAGAGTTTTGTGTAAGGCTTGTATTTAGGACTTGCAAAATTCAAGGTTTTAGCATCCCCCCCACACTTAAATTACACATTGTCCTCAATGTGTCCCAAAAATAAATTTTTAGGTTGATTAGATGTGTAAAATAGTGTTTAAAAAGCGAAAATTTGTGTTACTGGGCACTGAACACGGCCCCGTGTTGAGTGGGCACGACCCCGTGTTCAGGTGCCAGTAACAAGGACTTACAGAAGGTGGACACGGCCCCGTGTCCACTGAACACGGCCACGTGTCTGACAAAATTCTGCCGAACAGAAGCCAAACAGCAGGTCAGGGAGGTGAGCACGGGGGCGTGTTGGCTGGACACGTCCCCGTGTGGACAGTCTAGAAGCCTGAAAAACAGGTTTCGTCCTCCGGTTTTTCCATCCTAGCCTTATAGGTGCTGAGGCTTAACACCTTAAGCCTTGGTTTGTACCTGTTTGAACACTTAATACCACACCAAGCAATACCAACATCCTACGTTACCAAAGTTAATTGTTCCACGCATAAAATAAGAAAAATAAAATGCAGAAAATAGTTAGGAAAAGTAAATTGTCTAACACTTGGCACGCAGGCCATCAATTGTTCAAGATTGCAAAGGGTTAACCTGGGGAGCCACCAATCAACCGCTTCCTCCTATGCTCCTCCCGCCTACTCCATGGCATCATCATCATCATCATCATCGTCACCCCCTCCATGGCGTGCAATGTGGTCTCGTATGTATCCGACGTCTTCTTGTATCTCGGATAGGTTTCTCTCGATAGCTCCGACCCGGTGGTAGGTGTTGCTCGCCATGTTATAGGTGTTCCGAGTACACATAAGGTTTTCCTGCAACAAATCATGCAAACTTTGAAAATTAGGAAAACTGCCTCCCGAGGAGGATGATTGGCCCGGATCACCGTGGGGTGGGTATTGGTACTGATGATGTTGCGGTGCTGGTAGGGCAAGTGCTTCTTGCGGGTTCCATGCATGACCTTGCATCCTTTGAAAGGTTACCGTCCCATCTTCTGCCTCATAAACCAGGTTCATCGAGCGGCATATGTGAATATCCACCGTACCCGACCATGGGCTTCTCTCAAATGCCCTCGGAATGTGGGCGAAGTGCCTGAAGAGACGGTGCACCCACCCCCCGAAGAAAAGAGGAGTTGGTGCACTAGCAAGGCGGTTGTGATGCATGTTTCGGAGCATAAGGTACGGAACATCGAGCGGCCTACGGTTGTGAATGCAATGGAGGACAAGCAAATCTCTTAACCCAACGACGCCACCACTGTCATGCCTTTGGCTAAGAGAGTAGCCGAGGAGCCTATGAATGTATCTGTAAAGCGGATCCCTCAGCTTGGTACTCTTAGTGCTGCTCGGATTGTAGAACCCTTCCCCAATCTGAGCCCACATGGCTTGGCGCTCGTTGTCTTCGATCTCTCTCAACCCCCCTGTATTACCTTCGTCTCCCGCATCCTCCTCCGCATACAACCCGATAATCGACCCGAATTGTGCCATGGAGATCGAATACCTCGTTCCGCCACACCTGAATGACACCCCTTCTTCATCGAACGGCTCGCACCTTGACTTGAATGCAAAGGTGCTGTAGAATTCCAAGGTGCATTCATGAACAGAACGGAGTCGGGTTGTTAGTGCGACTCTGAGTGGTCCCGTGACAATGTTGTTGAAACGGTCAATTTGATTCACCAAGGTTAGTAGTTCTGTGCATGCCTGCCTCGGGTATTCCTCCGGCCTTGTTTGGAGAAGCTCGTATCGAGCTCTTGCATCTAGCTCATTGGCGTTGAATCTAGTAAACTTCCTGGCCATCTGCAAGAATACACCAAAAGTTAGCATGAGACAGAAATATTTTCGGACAAAACTGCAAACAGCGGGCTGGACACGACCCCGTGCCCAGCGGACACGGCCCCGTGTTCAGGGGTCTGTTACTCAAAAATCCCATTTTTCGACCCGGTTTCGAAAACTTGAAAATTTTTGAACCAATAGGTGCGGTTTCCCCCGAAAATGAAACCCTAAGTTCCGTTTTTCCCAAAATAACCCGTTTACCCTATCAATTTTATCTTTTTCGGTTCAAGAACAAGGGTTTGGGGTTTTTGCAAGAAATCGGGTGAATCTATGAACAATACAAGTGTATTTACTTCCCTTTACACTAATCTAACTAAATGCAAATAGATTTAGGCAAAAATTTTAGGCTCGATCCGAATGAACATCAAGAACCCTAGATTTTTCCCCAAATTTGTGGTGTATTAACTACATGCAAGTGACTAATCTAACTACTACGAGTGACAGAATCATACCTTGACGTTGTTAGATTGATAAGAGACGTTGGAATCTCGCGAAAAATCGCCTGGAACCAGAGCTTTTGTGGGGAAACGGGGCGTGTGGAATGAAGAAACTGTTTTGAAAAAGAGGGTTTTATCCCGTCTGCAGCGCGAACACGGCCTCGTGCCGAGCTTTTTTTTTTTTTTTTTTTTTTTTTTTTTTTAGTGCGCGTGTGAGTGCCCCTTTCTCCTATAAGCTATGGTTTAGAAAACTTACCGCTTTATTTTGCCGCCTCAATCGTTCATAACTTACCAGGTATGATGTTTTTATTCTTCCACGGTTTGAAGCGAGATCTCTTCTTCCTCATCCTCAATAAATCCTTGATAGAGTTTCAGCCGTTGGCCATTGACTTTAAAAGGTGACCCATTTCGAGGTTTAATTTCTACTGCACCGTGTGGAAAAATATGGGTGACGGAAAAAGGTCCTGACCACCTAGACTTTAATTTACCAGGAAACAATCGAAGTCGTGAATTAAACAAAAGAACTAAATCTCCTACCCGAAATTCATTAGGTTTAATATGTTTGTCATGCCAATCTTTCGTTCTTTCCTTATAAATTTCAGAGTTTGAGTATGCATAATTCCTAAGTTCGTCTAATTCATTTATTTGACAAAATCGATTTTTACCAGCAAATTCTAGATCTAAGTTTACATTTTTGATTGCCCAGTAGGCTTTGTGTGCAATTTCTACTGGCAAGTGGCAACTTTTTCCATAGACTAGCTTATATGGGGTTGTACCTATCGTTGTTTTATAAGCAGTTCGAAAAGCCCATAAAGCATCATCTAATTTATCAGCCCATTCCTTTCTATTTAACCCTACGGTTTTTTCAAGTATTCGTTTTAACCCTCTATTGGTCACTTCGGCTTGTCCGTTTGTTTGAGGGTGATAAGCTGTCGAAACCCGGTGATAGACCCCATATCTTGTTAAAAAATTTTCAAGTTGATGATTACAAAAATGGGTACCTCTATCACTTATTAAAGCTTTGGGTGTGCCAAAACGAGAGAATAATTTTTTCAGAAATCTTACCACTACTCTTCCATCATTTGTTGGAAGTGCTTCGGCCTCGGCCCATTTAGACAGGTAATCTACTGCCACAAGTATGTATTTGTTTCCTTTCGATGGTGGAAAAGGTCCCATAAAGTCGAGTCCCCACACATCAAAAATTTCACAAACAAGAATGCCATTTTGTGGCATTTCGTTTTTGGAAGAAATATTACCTGTTCTTTGGCAAGCATCACATGTCTTTACAAGATTTTGGGCATCTTTGTAAATGGTTGGCCAATAAAATCCTGAATCAAATACCTTTCGTGCGGTACTGGTAGCACCATGATGTCCTCCGTATGGACCTTCGTGACAGTGGCGAAGAATTCTTCGGGCCTCACTACCATGTACGCATCGTCTGACGAGTTGGTCGGCACACATTTTGAAAAGATATGGATCTTCCCAAAAATAATGTTTCACATTGGCAAAGAATTTTTTTCTTTGATGATGTGGCCATCCTTTTGCGACTATTCCACTAGCTAAGTAGTTGGCAAAGTCGGCGTACCATGGTTCTTCCTTAAATTCCACCCTTTCCAGGGATTCAGTTGGGAATTTTTCGTTGATTTGCTCGCCCCTGGTTGCCTCCAAAGCTGGGTCTTCTAAGCGCGAAAGATGATCTGCTGCGGTATTTTCTGCTCCTCTTTTGTCTTTGATTTCAATGTCGAATTCTTGGAGGAGCAGAATCCACCTAATCAAACGTGGTTTTGCGTCTTGCTTCTTAAAGAGATATCGAATGGCTGCATGATCTGTGTAGACTATAGTTTTAGAAAGAACAAGATAAGAGCGAAATTTATCAAAAGCAAATACCACAGCTAGTAACTCTTTTTCAGTTGTTGTGTAATTTTCTTGTGCATCATTAAGTGTTTTACTAGCATAATATATTGGGTGGAAATGCTTTTCTTTTCTCTGTCCCAAGACAGCTCCAACTGCAAAGTCACTAGCATCGCACATGATTTCAAAAGGAAATTTCCAATCAGGTGCTATCATGATAGGTGCATTGACTAGCATTTCCTTCAGGGTTAGAAATGCTTGATTGCAATCCTTGTCAAAGATGAAAGGAGCATCTTTTTCAAGTAACTTTGTTAGAGGTCTTGAGATTTTTGAAAAGTCTTTGATAAACCTCCTATAAAATCCGGCATGCCCTAGGAAACTTCTAATCGCTCTTACGGAGGATGGAGGGGGTAACCTAGAAATGGTATCTATTTTGGCTCGATCCACCTCCATTCCTTCGCTTGAGATCTTGTGACCGAGTACTATTCCCTCCGTGACCATGAAATGGCATTTTTCCCAATTAAGGGCGAGGTTAGTTTCCTCACATCGGGATAGCATTTGTTCAAGGTTATCGAGGCATTGGTCGTATGAATCCCCAAAGATAGAAAAGTCGTCCATGAAGACTTCCATTGTCTTTTCTATCATGTCATGGAAAATGGCTACCATGCAACGTTGGAATGTTGCGGGAGCATTACATAGACCAAACGGCATGCGTCGATATGCAAAAGTTCCATAGGGGCATGTGAATGTTGTCTTTTCTTGGTCTTCGGGTGCTATCGGGATTTGAAAGTAACCTGAAAAACCATCCAAGAAACAGTAAAATTTATGACCGGATAATCTTTCTAACATCTGATCAATGAAGGGTAAAGGAAAATGATCCTTTCTTGTTGCTTCATTTAATCGTCTATAATCTATACATACTCTCCACCCTGTGACGGTTCTTGTTGGTATTAATTCATTTTTTTCGTTAGTAATTACCGTCATACCTCCTTTCTTTGGAACTACTTGGACGGGACTTACCCAAGGACTATCGGAAATAGGATAGATAAGTCCTGCGTCAAGTAATTTGATGACTTCATTTTTAACCACTTCTTGAACATTTGGATTTACTCGACGTTGTGGTTGTATGACAGATTTGTAGTCATCGTTCATCAAAATTTTGTGTGTGCACATAGAAGGACTAATTCCTTTTATGTCAACAAGTTTCCAAGCTATTGCATTTTTGTGTTTTTTCAAAAGACTAAGTAGTTTTTCTTTTTCTAGGTTATCTAATTTAGACGAAATAATTACAGGTAATTTACCATCTTTGTCTAGAAAAGCATATTCCAAACCTTTTGGAAGTTCTTTGAGCTCAAGTGGTGGGTCTTTAGGAGACTCCTTATTTGGTTGCTCGTTTCGATCAAGAACTTTAAAAGTTTGTTCTATGGCGACCTCTTCTTCAACAAAGTGGTCAGTTTCTTCACTTGTATCGGGTGGTTCATCTTCATCTTCAATTAGGGGGTCATTATTGCCGAATGGATATTTCATTGATCGTTCGAGATCGATACTTCTTTTAAATGCCCCTAATTGAAGAGGTAGATTATTGAACTTCCGGTTTTTCAAAGCTTCGTATGTCTTTACAAATGGTCGCCCCAACACTAGAGGAGCGTCATCGAGGATGACAAAGTCGGTTGGAACTACCATTTGGTTTGTTTGAACCAAGACATCTTCAACTATACCGATTGATTTTATTACTTTCCGATTGGATAGAAAAATGGGTATTTGAAGTGGAGAAAAATCACTAATACTTAATTTTTCGAAAAGGTAGTTAGGCATTATGTTAACACAAAGATCTTTATCGATTGTGACATTACTAATAAACGAATTTTGAAAGAAACATGGAACCGGTGTGATGTTAATTTCAAATGGGTCTTCTTTTATTAGTGAAGTTTGATCATTAGTTAACTTAACACTTACCGTTTCTTCAATTTTAGTGTTAGTGTTTAACTCTTTTAGAAACTTAGCATGAGTGGGTACTAAACAATGATTTTCGAAAGAAGGTGATAAGAGATGAATTTCTTCGAAATTAGACTCTTCTTGGATTTTAACGTTGTCGGACTCACCTTTTTCGTTGTTTAACTCATGTGTCGGTTTTTCACTTAATTGTTCTTCCATTTTTTCATTTTTAGTTATCTCTTCCTTTTTTAATTCTTCTCTTGCGCGGGACTCCTCTTCCCTTGCGCGAGCTTCTTTTATACATCGATCGATAACTCTAATGTGCTCTAATATCCTATCGGTCACTTCGGTTATAGAAAAAGAATCATTATTTTCTAAGCTTGAATCCGGTTGTTCGACCCTTTGTTCCTCATAATACCCATATGAAGTTGATGGTTCGCACCATTGTTCTTCATTGTAAGCATATGATGGATAAGGTTCGTAATTTTGTTCTTCATAATACTCATATGAGGTGGGTTGTTCGTGCCAAGGTTCCTCATAATAAGCATATGAAGGTGGTGGCTCATACCTTGGTTCCTCAAAGTATGAGTAAGAAGGCTCATACCTTGGTTCATCAAAATATGAGTATGAGGGAGAAGGTTCATACCTTTGGTCTTCATAGTAAGTGTATGAAGTTGATGGTTCGTACCTGGGTTCCTCATAGTAAGTGTATGAATTGGATGGTTGGTACGAGTGATTATCTTGAATTGAACGTGTATTACGACAATTTGTGCAATAATTACCCCTATAATCATCCTCATCATAGGTGTAGTTGTAACCTCCTGAGTATTGATCCATAAGAATCACTCAGCAGACCACAACCGAGTCTCGAGATCAGAAAACAAAAATAAAAACGGAAACAGAGGCTGGACACGGCCCCGTGTTAAGTGGACACGGCCCCGTGTTCAGAATCTGTATCTGGGCGTTTTAATTAAATTAACTGATCTACTTGAGCACGGGGCGTGTTCAGTGAGCACGGCCCGTGTTCAAGCTACTGTAACTGGGCGTTTATGAAAAATCTGCAGCACAGCCCCGTGTTCAGTGAACACGGCCCCGTGTACAGGTCACTGTAAATGCAAAACTAAACTAAATGCAGAAAAATGTGCGCGCGTTAAAAAAAGTTTTGAAAAAAAAAAAAACTGATTAGGCCGTCGATTTTAAGCTTTCTTAAAATCCTTGTGTCCCCGGCAACGGCGCCAAAAACTTGATGTGCGATAAAGTGTCGTATATTTTAGGTATATATTTTAAGCCCTTTTTAACACTTATTTTAGCCAAGTTTTAAATTTATAAAACACGATATTTCACTAACACTAAACACACATATGGGCAAGTGCACCCATCGTTGAGTGTAGTATAGCGTTGGTAAGATACCGAGGTCGTCCAAGGACACAAGAGCTTTTAGTACCGGTTTATCCTCAACGTCTAACCAAAATAAAAAGTTGGAAAAATGTTTTAAACTAAGAAAAATAAAAACTAACTAAAATGCTGAAAATAAAAATAAAATAAAAACAGATAGACAAGATGAATCACTTGGTTCCGACTCGTATCTAGTATAACCTTTGATTATTTCCGCACTTTTGCACATAATTAAGAGATTATCTTAGTTATTGTAGTAGGCCCCTCTTTTGAAGGTGACGTTACCCTCACCCCAGTAGTTTGAGTCAGCAGGGATACAATCCTAAAGGGGTGGATTATTGGAAGATAATGAATTAAGTTATTAATGCAGTATTGTGGTAGGCCCCGCTTTTGGCGGTGACGTTACCCTCGACTAAGTAGTCTGAGTCAGCAGGGATACAGTCCTAAATAGCCGGGTTATAGTATTAATAGTAGTTAACTTATGAGGGGATCAAAGAGTTTGGACCCCCGCCATCCAATACCGTGAAGTATTGAAGGAGGTCCTACTAAATTTGACCCAGGTCCATTGCAGGACCTCTAAACGCTGAACAATGGCAAGACCTTTACCAAACCGTTCCCTTAACCCCCTACCAGGTAGCCAACATACCTCCATATAGACTGTGGAGATATGAATGGTGAAAATCCTTTATTTTATATAGACAGTAAAATAATGCCAAGACACCACGGACAAACGATAAGGAAAGATCACCTTCAACATAAGTAACTAGTTATTAAAGTCATTAATACAAAACCAAATAAAAAGTGCAAAAGATTAGAAATAAAAAGTATTATACTAGACACTTTGTCTTCACCAAGTGATGTAAGAGACTTAGGCAAACATGGCCTTGATTGTCAAGAACTCTTACGATCAATCTTGGATCCCGAGACGACTCACACACTCTATGATGGACAATGGATGATGGTGGTGGATGATGGTGTTGTGATGGTGGTGGGTGGTGGATGAAGTGTGAGAGAGGTGGTGTGCCAAGGGATGAGTTGCAATGAAACCAAGCACTCCTATTTATAGGCTGAACAGAGGCCTGGGCACGGCCCCGTGTCCGCTGGGCACGGCCCCGTGCCTGTCTGACACTCTCTCTCTTCATTAATTGTAATTCGCAATTACAATTAATGCGCCTGCAGTACTTTCGGCACGCCCCCCGTGTCCGCTGAGCACGGCCCGTGGTGGGCAATAGAAGCTTCTATAGGTTTGTCTTTTCTGCTGCTTCTTGGGCACGACCCCGTGCTGGCTGAGCACGGGGCGTGTTCAGCCTTCTGTTTTCTCTATTTTGCTTTGGAAGGTGCCGTTGAGGGTTCGGGCAATCCACTAATGTTCATTTTCTTGTATTTATGTTGGATTTAGCTGTCTTTTTGCTTCTTTTGCGTTTTTGAGCTCATTTAATCCTGAAAATACAAAAGGAAGACAAAAACACTCTTTTTCCAATATTAGTACTAAAAAAGGGTTAGTTTTATGCCTCATTTGATGTAATTTATATGTTGCATTTTACACACATCAAGTATCTATACACCAATTCAAGAGGAAACCTAATAAATCCGGGAAAACCACTTTGTGTGAATCGAACTCAGTGCCTAATGATCTCCTAAGCTTTATCCCACCATTAAGATGCCACTAGGCTATAATGTCATGGGCAAATGAGAAAATAACTAAAACACTCAGGGGCTGTTTGTTTACCTCTTTATGAGGCTCTTAATGGTTCAGACCTCTTACTTGTTCAACACTTAATGATTCGGACTGTTTGTTTCATGAACAGATGTCTGGATGGTTCAGACATTTGCCTTTGAATGGTTAAGATTTATACAGAGTCTGAATGGTTAAGACCTCTAATCTGAATTGGTCAGACATTTGCCTTTGAACGGTTAAGCATTTTACAGGTTCATAATGGTTCAGACCTCTTACTGGTTCAGCACTTAATGGTTCAGGCCTCTTACTGGTTCAACATTTAACCATTCAAATGTTGCCAAACAACCCCTCATTATTTTTAGATTAAACAAGATTTGTATGCGATCTTAACTCTTATACATAATTAAACTTAGGGTTGTTCACGAGCCGAGCCGAATAGAGCGGGCCTTTGCTCGTGCTTGGCTCGTTTACAAACCGAACCGAACCGAGCGGAGCGACTCATTTAAAACTGAGCCTCAAATCAATCGAGCATTTTCCGAGCAGTAAATATTTCGAGCGAGCGTCGAGCGGAGTTCGAGCAATTTGGATAACCGTGTTGCCCGGTTTAAATTTGCTGAGAGAGATAGTGACAATGTTGGGTCTCAAGTTTTTATGTCTTTAAAATCAGACACATTTTTTGGCATAATATTTTCGTTATGAATAACAATGTTGTGGCCGACGAGGTGATGATCATATTGCACGAACGATGACGTTGAGAGCAGGAGACGATCGACTTAGGGTAACGACATGAAACATCGAGTCCAAGGGCGAAGCTATGAAGGGGCCGGGGGCGCCCGACCCCCCGAATTTTTTCGCTCAGTAGTGTTATGTTTGTACGTTTCTATAGAATTTTTTAGATATATACGTTTTCGACCCCCTGGTTTTATAAAAATATAATTAGGTATATAATTTTAGGTCCGGTGACTTCCGATCCCCCGGTGGAAATTTTCAAGCTTCGCCACTTATTAAGTCGATGATTAGACTGTCATTTATTGGTTTAGGGTTTAACTTTTAGATTTGATATTAATTTTATTGGTGTGATTGAGCTAGTACGTATAGATATACTTGTAAATTTGTATATAGTGGACCAAAATCTAATAGAGTGGTATATATAAAAATATAAAGTTAATTTATATTTAAGTATATATGTATGTGTGTGTATATATATAGGTGTGTGTATATGTATAATTTATATTTGCGTATATACATGTTTATATATGTATGTGTGTATGTGTATGTATATATTTACTAATGAAAAATAATAATTAGAGCCGAACCGAGCCGAGCGGACCTTTACTCATGCTTGGCTCGTTTACAAACCGAACCGAAGTTACCGAACAGAGCAACTCGTTTACAACCGAACGTCAAATCGAACGAGCATTTTTCGAGCAATTTCTGAACAAACGTCGAGCGAGCGACGAGCGACGAGCAAATTGAACGACCCTAATTAAACTTCAACACTCAGCACTTGAAGGTGTATCCTTTTCAAGATTCTATAACCATTGGGCTACATTGCTACAATGTTTACATATTTGCTTTGAATATGAATATAGGTAGAGGATCCTGTAAAAAGTGCTCAAAGTGTGAGAAGTGTATTATAACACTATATATAATACTATATAACACCATATAAACACCGTATAACAATATGTAACACCATATAATACCATATAACACTATGTAACACTATATATCATTATATAACAAATATAACACTATACATCTATCATAGACATGCTATCAGACAACCTATAGTGTTATATTTGTTATATAATGATATATAGTGTTACATAGTGTTATATAGTATTATATGGTGCTACATATTGTTATACGGTGTTTATATAATGTTATATAGTATTATATATAATGTTATAATACACTTCTCACACTTTAGGCTCTTTTTACACTATCCTTACCCTATGAATATATACATGATTTTGCAGAAGTTAAAAGATAGAAGTTGAATCCCCGATTGGACTCAAGCCTTTGTCACGTTCGATTTAAACCGAAACAGAAAATGTGACAAGGGACATATATATTGTTGGCACATGTAGTGTCATTTATGACGAAGCCAAATTGGGGAGAAAATATCTCTTATCGTAAATCACGTCGGCACGTGAGGTGGCCCCACCTGATAAAAAGCAAAATATCTTAATTAACTATGGTTAGGTTTAACCTCCCCATCCAACCTTCACCTAACCACAAGCACCGTGCGGCTCCCGTTTTTGCTGTATTTTGGCCTTTTGCACCGATTAATAATGTATTTTTTTACCGGCAACGGAGACTCGTTTTATTTGTTTTATTTGTTCATTTTATTCATTCATTCATTCATTCATTCATCAAACAATAAAACAAACGTAGCACCGATTTAAATAAATGTCATATTTTTTATTTCTTTTTACGGCCAACAAAACTCTTATTAAATAAACTAGTGATAGAGCTAGCCCAAAAATTTAGAGTTATCCTAGAGGATCAGGGGTATCCTTTGTATAAAATCGATTTTTTTACACTACAAAAACGATACGGAGATGGGGTTAAAGGGTAGCCCATGCTAATACACTAGCTCCGCCCTGCTAGCGAGACGTTAGGCGCCGAAAAGGTGAAAAGAAACATACATAATACACCGACTTGGCCGAGGTGTAAACCGATTACATACTAACGTTAAAGCTCCTCCAATCACCCCATGACCATGAAGTTTCTTTGGAACACTTCTTGACCCAAAGAAAGCTAAGAGACTTGGCCTCTTGGCTCTTCCACCACCTTCGAGACGTCAGAGGATGCTTGATTGAATACGATATCATTTTGAATCCTCCAAGGGCACCAAATACATCCTGGATGATAGCATATATCACTTTTTTCTTGCTCCTCGACTCCGAGATAAAGCGAGGAACCTCCAGAAGGTCTCGAAATCTCGAAAGCTGAAAGCTAGGACTGGTGGGATTTTGTACCATTGTGCCACAACTAACCACACCACTTGGGCAAAATGACAAGACACGAAAATATGCTTGTTGGATTCAATGTACTCGTAACAGGCAATGCAATTCAAATTGCCAACATTAATTTTTCTATTGGCCAGGCCGACCTTGTAGGAAGCCTTTCTTTCACCGCCCTCCAAGTTACAATACCCACTTTTTTTCGGGACCAATAAGTTCAATAAAAATACAAACTCAGGCACCGATCTATTCGCTTTCCAAGTAATTTGTTTGATGCTCGCAACCGAGTAGTTTCCGAATGCATGTAAACCCCACTGCCATATATCACGACTTTATTTTTTATGTTTTCTTTTTCGGATGTTATACAAAGTGTCTATACCGTACCAATACCATAATGAACCAAATCGATAACAATATATGTCACATGATATGACAAATCGAACCGATACTAACTAAATTTTCCGTCACATTCCCCGAGGAATTTTACAAGTAAATTATAATTACTCTACCCAAAATGTGGTATATGATATAAAACACAATGTGCAATTGGCCTTATCGTCCAATGGCATGGGAGTAGAGGTGCACAAAATAACCGGCTAATAACCGATCGAAGAATAACCGGTTAATAGTTATTTTGAACCGTAGGTTAGTAACCTGTTATTGATATTCAGTATAGGAACCGATTTTTTAACCGAAAAACTAAAAAAAAGAGGCAAAAAACCCGGTTATTAATCGAAAATAATCGGTTAAATAACCGAATCGGTTAATTAACCGAATCGGTTAAAGTAATTAACCGCACCAGTTAAAGTAATAACCGGTTAAAGCATTAACCGGTTAAAATCAAAAAGTCAAATTAACCGATTAACCGAACTTGTTATTAAAATTAACCGGTTTATGTATCTCTACATGGGAGTGATGGTAAGTAGGGGTGTACAAATGACGATTTGGTTCGGTTTTTACCTATATCCATATCCGTAACTGTCACGGCCCCTGACCCAGTTGCCCGGTCCGGAAGCCGCGGGACAGAAACCTGTGGTATTGGTGGTTGATTTGGCAGCGGAAATTTTAACAGGATCGTTTAAACTAAAACATTGTATTATTTTATTTCAAGTTCGGGACAAACCCATAATTTACAATAAAGGAATTTCACTCGGAAATCCCCTGATTACAAAAACATGTTTATTTATTTACTGAGCCACTTCATTCAAGCTGGAGTGCTACGGGGCACTTTTCCTTGTTCACAGTAAATCACCTGAAACATGTTTTAAAAAAAATTACCAGCGGGGAAATACTGGTGAGTCATTCAATTTGTACAAAACGACACCTTGTTATAAATTACAGTATTAAGAGTTTTTACATTTGCTCCTATCTTATAATTATCTGGTCCAGTTGTCACTCGACAGGATCTATGACTGTGGCCATATCACTAATTAGTCTCGCCCACCTAAGAGTGATGAAATAGTAGTAATGTGCACAATACCCCCACTTACTGCGAGTAATTAAAGATTTGCAAAGACTTAATTCATGTACTTATAACTGGAAAACATTTAGGGTTTTACAAAGCAACTTTGATAAAAACAGAATGACTCACATTGCAAGTTTATACGGACAGAGTCTGCCTACTGATTAAGCCTGGTAACCTAGTTAAATAATGCAAGCGAAATTAGGTTAGTAACTTAATACAACATTTACGATAACTCACGAGATCGAAACCCTCACAACGAATGACAAAGTTTAGCCCAAGATTCGGGCAGCACTTAAACATCCATTGGATCGGTTTTAATCGATCGGACATTGTATCGTAGCAGTGATCGAGTTATAACCCTGTTATCGTAGCAGCGTCTCGACACTTAAATACACGATTTTGAGCAGAATGTTACGTTTTTGAAAGAAAATTTCGAGCAGATGGAAATGGCCATGCAACGTCCAATTTATAGCAAATTTTGAGTTTTCCGCGGCCCGCGAAGGCCTTAAGGCTGTCCTACGCGCCCCGCGAGGGCCACCCTAGCTACGGCTAGGGCTGCCGTGTCATACCCTAGCCTCACCACGTGTGTGACACGTGGCCTTGAAGCTTATCCGGAGATTTTTAGGTCTGTCGCGCCACGTGAAGACCTTGCTTAATCTTTCGCTGCCCGCGAGCAAAGACTAAAATTTGATTTTCTTAATTTTTTATAAAAATTAGGGTTTTAGGGGTTCAGGTTTTTACTTACGGAGTGTTTTATGGTGTTTTTGTGCAGGTCCTTACATCCCCACCTGAAGAAACACTAGATAAATGGTCGGAACCGAAATATCTAGGGGGTTTGAATCCGCATAAAAAAGGTAAGTTTCCTCTCGTTCGATTTGGTAACGACTGATCTCCTTCTCCGATAACTCTGCAAAAAAGAAGCACCGTTAGCCTCGCCAAGGGGAGAAAGGGGTTCTCTCCTTGACCCGACTCCGGTGTGAGAATAAGTATGGGTTATGAAGAAGAAGATGTATTTGAGAAGTATGTGTAACTTGAATTCATACCTGGGTTGTTTCTCATATTTATAGCCAGGAGTCTTTTGGGCGGGAAAACCCGTTAGTGAAAAGTTAACGGAATATGCTAACCTCGTAAGCGGTTACATTTCCTTCCGTCAAGCTTCTTTATCCGACGTGAGAGCACACGGATCGTGGTTTAGATTGAAGGCTGGGGATTTACCACGTGTAAAGTGATCAAGTGGAGATTACTCTCCAATTACATGCTTTCGTTGTGATTTCAGGGATGCCATGAGATGATGAATTTTCTGCCATGTTAAAACAGAGAATGAAAAGAACTGAATCGAAACGAGATGAAAACTGATAAGACAGAGGAATCGGTGGGCGCCAATGAAGAAACACTAGATAAATGGTCGGAACAGAAATATCTAGGGGGTTTGAATCCGCATAAAAAAGGTAAGTTTCCTCTCGTTCGATTTGGTAACGACTGATCTCCTTCTCCGATAACTCTGCAAAAAAGAAGCGTCGTTAGCCTCGCCAAGGGGAGAAAGGGGTTCTCTCCTTGACCCGACTCCGGTGTGAGAATAAGTATCGGTTATGAAGAAGAAGATATATTTGAGAAGTGTGTGTAACTTGAATTCATACGTGGGTTGTTTCTCATATTTATAGCCGGGAGTCTTTTGGGCGGGAAAACCCGTTAGTGAAAAGTTAACCAAAGATGCTAACCCCGTAAGCGGTTACATTTCCTTCCGTCAAGCTTCTGGTTCCGACGTGAGAGCACACGGATCGTGGTTTATATCGAAGGCTGGGGATTTACCACGTGTAAAGTGATCAAGTGGAGATTACTCTCCAATTACATGCTTTTGTTGTGATTTCAGGGATGCCTGAGATAGTGACACATGTCCAGACGGTTATAACCGTCTTAGTGGTGCACGATTGTATTTCTTCTAGAAGATTACTGCTGTAATCTGGTATGACGCCTTATCGTGTGGAATCAGCTGAATAGATAAATCCCAAGTCTGGGTAAATAGTATCCAAGTCTGGATATTTAAGCGGAAGTGTTTATTTCTTGATTTTCATCCTTTGTTTATGGGAGAAAGCGCAAGGGTTTATGATTTCCTTTGGGCGCGCAAGTGTTGATTGTTGACTGTTCTTTAAGTCTCTTTTTGTGAGACCAGTGCGCAGCCGCGCAAGGTACAAGGCTGAAAAGCAAGGTTGTGGTATGGTCTCAAGCACTTATCATGAGGTTTTTGGGACCTTACCCCTTCAAGTCCCCCCCAGTCTAGTGTTGCACTTATGCAAGTAAGTGGAGCACTGGACTTTATAAGAGGAAAAGCTTTTTGGCTCGAAGATGTGGAAACTTCTATGAGAAGATTCATTTTGTTTATTGTAACGATTTTTGAAAATCTTTGACTTTAAATGAGACTGGTACAGTAAAACTGAGTGACAGGCTGTCACTGTCAGTTGTTCCTTACTGTCCGTGTTTTGCACGCGCGCGTATAAGCGCGTTTGTGTTTGGTTTTCACTCGCTCTGTTGCTTGGGTAACTGTGATATCCGGAAAAGGTGCTATAGCGATTACCGATGCTATTTATTGCAGTGAGTATATAAGTCTGTTTGAATTGCCCTCTTCCTGTTTAATCATTGCTTTTTTTTGAAAACTCTTCCTCTTCCTATCTTCATAATCCTAGAAAGAGTTTATCATTTCTTCCTCTTATGTCAACCGGAGAACACCAAGAAGACTTATACGAAAAAATGTCTACTGAACTTCCATTGTTAAAGTGGCCCAGGGCGACCTTTGATGGTTTGGTTCGGAATTTCAAATTCCTGGAAAACTAGGGTGCTCTGTACCCTGAAGAGGGGCAGACTGCAGCGGATGCTCCGGCTGGGTATATTACCCTTTTTTGGGATTTTTTCTGTGAAGGCAACTTTCGTTTGCCTGTTACTAAATTTTTCCTTGAATTCCTTGAGTACTATAAGTTGCATATCTCCCAACTTCACCATATTGGCATGGTTAGGGTTCGGCATTTTGAATTTGTGTGTCGGACAATGCATATTGAGCCAACTGTTTCTCGATTTAGGGTTTTTCACCAGATGCACTGTACCCAAGGATTTTACTCGTTCGTTCAGCGGGCGTTTGCGAAGAAGATTCTACAGCAACCCCCAAAATCCTTTCACGATTGGAAACAAAAATTCTTTTTTATCAAGGCCGGAGTGATTCCGGTGAGGATGGTTTTAAGGGGGAAGGAAGATGTTCCGATTGAAACGATTCAGACCCCTGTTGATAAGAACTGGTACCAGGATCTAAAGGATGTTCCGAACATTGTCTTGCCAGAGAAAGCTCTTGTCGGGGCCAGCATGAGCTTAAATTGGAAGATGTATCGTGACGATAAACCAGTATATACGGAGGATGGTCATAGTAAGTTTGGGGATTTTCCCTCTTTTCTTTTCTTCTTCTTTTTTTTTTTTACTTGCTATCGTTGCTTGCAGTTGTTTCACTGTATGTTGTTGCCTTTAAGAGGGAAGGCGGAAAAATGGGCACCATCAAGAAGAAACCTGAAGAAGAGCTTTGGTATCATAGGATTGTAAAGAACTTTGTTCTTCCGCGGGATGCAGATTTGTCTGCTCAACCTGCTGCTGGTGTTGGTAAGCTATATTTGTTTTTGTTTTCCTTTTTGCGCTTGTGGGTAAATTGTTCTTTTGCGCTTTTGTAGGTGAGTTATCGAATTTGGGCATAGGCCCTGAAAGGAAGAAACGCTCGACGATTTCTACCTCTGCGCCGAAGAAGGGTGAGGCTGCTAAAGTTCAAACTTTGAAGGGAAAAAATGTTGGAGAGAAGAAAGGTACGCGCCGTTCCTCTGACTCCAGGTGTGATTATATGGTGGTTTCTGATTCTTTGGAGGGTCTTACACCTGCAGTAACTGTACGGAAACCGAAACCTGAACCGAGGGATTCTGCTGATATTCCCCCATCCAACCCAAGTGATCCTATTAACTTGGATTCCAGTCCTGAACACTTGGTGCACAGGAAGATTGGTAAAAGGAAACAAGCTGACACTGATGTTGAAGGTCCGCCTTCTAAGAAGATTCAAAGGAAGAAAATTACCAGAAAAGGGAATCTAGATGCTTTTATTTCGGAACCTGTTCCTGGTAAGTGTTGCCTTTTCTTGCTTCCTTTATGCGCATTAAATCTTTACAGATTTTATTGTTTTCCCAGAAGTTCCTGTTTCTCCTGTTCCCACAGAATTGCAATCTGTGGTTAATGAAGAACTTCCATCGACCCCTCCGTGTGCTTCTGTTGTTGACCAGTTAGAGCCTACGGGGGTTGCTGATGGTGGTGTAGATAAGACTGTTGAGGCTGAGAAGCCTGTTGATATTGCTGTGGAAACTGAAAAAGTTGTTGCTCCAGGGGTTGTGGATGGTGTTGGTAATCCACAAGCTCCCGAAACTGTTGTTCAAAATTTGGGGAAGGAACAAACTGCTGAAAAAATTTCAACTCCTTCCCCTAAACCGTCTGACGCCATGCCTGAGCATGCTGAGAAGGTGACAGTTGAGGAGCAAGGCTCATCTGCTGGTGTTGGTAAACATTCTCCAATCCGCCCAGAAGAAACTTTGGGGGATTACTACTACCGGACTTATATAGAGAAAGATACCCCTGAGCCTCATGCCCCCGTTTGGAATTTGAAGAAAGGTGACACTTTTTTGGATTGGCGCGTGTGCCAAGATTGGTTGCAGGGGATACTTCCGCCTGGGGAGATCAAGTTTCAAGAAGGTCGATCTTATGAACAAACCTATCAAGCTTACCTTGAAGAGACTGCTTCTCATGTGTCTACCACTCATCGCATAGTGCGTGAGTGGTATAGTATGCATAAGGACTGGGAAGCTTTTAAGGTGTCTCAGAAGAAGTTTGCTAAAGACGAGAAGCGCTTGGCTCAGCTGAAGGCTAAATTTGAAGCTGATCAGACCAAGTTTGAAGCTGAGCGCAAGACCAAGGAGTGGTCTGTTGCTGGTTGTAAGAGGAAAGCGGAAGCTGAAGCTGCTCTCCTTTCCGAGGAACGCAAAAACTGGAGGAAAATTTGCGAAAAAGATAATGCTGAGAAGGCAAATCTCCGTAATATCATTAATAACCTTAAGGCTGAGTTTGAAAAATTGAAGAACCAGGATGCGGAGGTAGAAAAGTTGAAGAAGGAGAAAGCTGATGTGGAAGCTGCTTTACAAGAAGCGCGTTCCCTTAGGGAGCGCAGTGAGCAACGAGAGGTACAAGCTTGTGCCACTCTTGCCCTTAGAGATAAAGAGTTAGAAGAACTTACTGCTTTGCTTTCTGATCAGGAAAAACTTAAAAAGGACCTGGAGCTTGCGCACTCTGAAAAGGCTGAAACCTCTCGTCGTTTGACCGAATCTGAAGAAAAATTGGAAAATTCTGAAACGGCGCGGGCCACGGCGGAGAGCGAGCTTGAAAGAGTGATATGGCGTGGTTAAAAGATCGTGGAATTGCTTGTGTAAGTTGTTTGTTTCTTTTTGTTGTGGAACTGCTTCATGCGCTTTCTTGTTATTCACCCTTTCCTACTTCCGCAGGTTGCTGAGTCAGTACTAAATTCTGAAGAGTTGGATAAAACTGTTCGGCGGTTAGTTGTTGCCGCGCGTAAAGATGGGTATGCCCAAGGATATGCTGAGTGCTCTCAGCATGTAAATAGCGCTTTGAAGGTGGATTGGGATACCAGCAAATCTGCTACTTATGGCGTAGATACTGGTGCCGCGCTTGCTGCCTTGAAGACAGAGTTTAACAACTTGCAACTTCCGGTTATGGATCTAATAAATGTTGCGCTGCAATCTGACGATCACGTAGCGCAACTAAGGGAAATCTTTCCGGGTGAGGGTGAAGATTTAGCGTAGGCTGAAAAATGTATTGAACAATTTTCCTGTAATATTTGGGATGTATATCCCTATCTTTGTTGATGCGCTGTTGCGCAATTAACTAAAACACTGTCGTGTTTGATAGTTTTTAGAGCGTATTTGTACGCTGAGAATAGCATGATGTTTCTATCTGTTTATTTACAATATCTTGCATGAGTACGATTACTTTTATTGATAAGGCGAATGAAGTTGGTATAAAGCTCATGTGTGAACTTATGGTCGTTTGTGACGTGATCACTGACCGTTCATGAGGCTTTTTTTTTATGACTACCATAATGTTTTCGCGCTTACTAAAAGAAATTCGATGCACTTTGTAAAAATAAACATAGGAATAATAGAAACTTTGCTATTTTATTTAGGGATAGAGCACAGAGGCTTTTACAAAGTTTGCTGATATAATTATATGAAACTTAACTTACTCTCTAATATTTCCGCTTCGCTTGATAGATCGTGTTTTCCTGTGGGAAATTCATAGAGTTGTCTTTTAAGTTTTTGCCCTTTTGCTTGGGCCCTCCTCTCCCCGAGTGATCTGCTTTATCTCTTTGCGCACATTTTGGAGTAAATGTGTGAGTTCGCCGCTTTTGAGGGCTTTCTCTATTTATGTGCGTAGAGAGATGCAGTTGTTAGTGGTATGCCCGTTGTCTTTGTGATACTCGCAGTATTGTGTCGGGTCTTGTCCACGCTTATTTTTCATGGGGATCGGAGGTTTGAATTGATAGTCTTCAGTACTCAAAACTTCCGTCGGGGTCTTTATTAGGGGAGTCCACTGCCTTTCCCTATTCTCCTGTTTGTTCTCCCTCTGCGCGGTGAGTTTGTTGATTGTTGCGCGAGCATCTTCAGACGAACGACTTCCTGATCCAAACTCACGCCATGATTTCTTAAATCTTCTTTCGCCGGTTGAGCTTAAGTCCGCGGGCCTATTATGTGGCGGCGGTGGCCTATTTGTGGTAAGGTTCTTTTCAGTTTGTGCGTAAACTTTGGCCGCCGCCATTATCTTCTCCCAACTTTTTGGAAGGCCCTCTGTTCCAGATAAGACCTTAATCATGTCATCGCATCTAACCGCGTACTTGAATTGAGCGCGGATTAGTTGCTCATGAACTCCGCCAATCTCCAACACCTCTTTATTGTATCTGGTGATGAAATCCTCCATATTTTCGTCATCTCGGCGCCAAATGTTCATGACGTCAGATGTATCGCGAATGGAACGCCGTTGTTGGCTAAAATGTGTTAAAAACTTTTTGCGCAGGTATTTCCAAGATTCGATCTGTCCAATTGGTAAGTTATCGAACCAGATTCGCGCTGGGCCGGTCAGGGTCTGTACGAACAGATGGCACCATAGCGGGAGGGTTGACGTGATGCCGTGGTCACAATCAAATTTAATCCAAATACAACTAATTAGCTAGTGGTAAGTGGGTATCGAACACAGGGAGTTTGTGGAATATGTGTTATTTGTAAGATTATATCTAACTTGACTAAATTAATCTAATTGCAAGAAAAGTAAAATTCAAGAGTTTATGTGAGTGAATTGGTTTTAGACTAAATTAAACTAATTAAATTGAAAGAGAAAAGATTTGGTTGTAAACAAATTAGAAACAAGTAACCATCTTTAGTTTCCGGTTTGCTATGACATTTATGTTAACATTCCACTAGAAAGAACTACATAGACATAGTTCATATGTGATCAATTGCAGTGATGAAAGGGAACTAAGTACTCAGATTCCTAGAACGTGAGGTTGTTACCCGATGATCAATCAACCCTTACCCAAGCCTAACTATACCCATGATATCTCGATTGCCAACGGCACCAAGAACGTATGGTTTCTAATTAGTTCAGCACAAGAATTAACAATTTACTAACAACTAATCACATACCATAACAAGCAATTCAATAAAGAAAAGATTGTTATTCTAGAAATATGGAAATAAACATAAATGTCTTGCAAACCTTCCACCAAGATAGTCACAAAATACTTAGCCACTCATGGCTTGAACAAACATTGTCAAACAAGTTTTGATCTTCAAAAACAATTCAAACATCCAAAAACTAATGATCCAAGATTGTTTCAAGCCCCAAAAATTCTCCAAGTTGCTCCAAAATTCGTGTACAAACCAGTAGTAACCGAAAACCAATGATAAGTCTCCATAAATCCCCTTAAAATGGTCATTAAATGCGTGAGTTACATGAAAACATCAGTCGGAGCCGTAACCTACGGCTCCCAGCCGTAGGTTACGGCAAGCAGTGAGTCTTACGGCCAGGAGCTCCTGTCTTACGGCTGGCAATGTTGAAAACTTGTTTTCAGCATAACTTTTTTGTTTCAACTCCGTTTTCTTCACCGTTTTCGCCTACGTTCTCATAATTTCGTCCTCTATCATGCTATCCTCTTAATTCTTCAATTCCAAAAATTGATTTTTTATTGATGCTCCAAATTCTTTCCCTTTTATGCTCCATTTGCACCTGCACGTCCAAACAACTAGTAGTTACCAAGTTCAAACAATCAAACGTGTAAAGCATGGGATTTTAATCTTTTTAAGGCACTTAAGGGTTGTCCTACGGACCACCCGTCAAGGGTCCAACCCCCAACCAAACCTGCGCTGGTAAATACCCTTAAGTGATCATCGGGGTCTGTCAGCCCGTTAAATTTTCCTATGTTGGATGGTACTTTAGCTTTCTCAAGCGGAGCTAAAGCTATTTCCATGATGAACTTTGAATTTTCCGCTGCTTCCGCAGGGCGGTAAATCAAATCATAGTTGTGTTCTGCCTCAGGGTTATAAACCGCACGAGGCCCGCATTTATTGTAATTTGGCTGCAATCGATTGAATACACTGGTATTTGCACTTAAACGATATGTTGGATCAGATTCATCGGTGTGGGTGTTCTGTTGGAAACCCAACCTATCGTGAACTGATTGTCTTCGGTGAGGGTGTGGTTCACCATGATGTTCTCTCTGGTGACTCCCTGATTGAGTGTACTCACGTTTTTATGTGGATCTGGCATAAACTTCTGTATTCTGGTAAGTTGAATTCTCCCGTTGGGAAGCATGAGCACGAGATCCTGGTCTCCGTGATTGAGTCATGGGAGCAGTTTGTGCACACAGCTGTGTGTATAATGCGTTTAGTGCCCCTTGAGACCTGACGTACCAGGAAATTAGAGTTTCTCCTGGTGGCAGAATTGATTGAGCAGGGTTTGCTGGTAACACTCCTAGAGTGACAGGGTCGTTTGCTCGATTGGACTGAACCTCGTTGTCATCCGAGGAATCCTCTGGGATTCCTTCTACTTGAAAATTGTTTCCGACGTTCGGCCGAGGACCGGTTTGCCGATGAGATGATGAATTTTCTGCCATGTTAAAACAGAGAATGAAAAGAATTGAATCGAAACGAGATGAAAACTGATAAGACAGAGGAATCGGTGGGCGCCAATGAAGAAACACTAGATAAATGGTCGGAACCGAAATATCTAGGGGGTTTGAATCCGCATAAAAAAGGTAAGTTTCCTCTCGTTCGATTTGGTAACGACTGATCTCCTTCTCCGATAACTCTGCAAAAAAGAAGCGCCGTTAGCCTCGTCAAGGGGAGAAAGGGGTTCTCTCCTTGACCCGACTCCGGTGTGAGAATAAGTATCGGTTATGAAGAAGAAGATGTATTTGAGAAGTGTGTGTAACTTGAATTCATACCTGGGTCGTTTCTCATATTTATAGCCAGGAGTCTTTTGGGCGGGAAAACCCGTTAGTGAAAAGTTAACGGAAGATGCTAACCCCGTAAGCGGTTATATTTCCTTCCGTCAAGCTTCTGGTTCCGACGTGAGAGCACACGGATCGTGGTTTAGATCGAAGGTTGGGGATTTACCACGTGTAAAGTGATCAAGTGGAGATTACTCTCCAATTACATGCTTTTGTTGTGATTTCAGGGATGCCTGAGATAGTGACACATGTCCAGACGGTTATAACCGTCTTAGTGGTGCACGATTGTATTTCTTCTAGAAGATTACTGCTGTAATCTGGTGTGACGCCTTATCGTGTGGAATCAGCTGAATAGATAAATCCCAAGTCTGGGTAAATAGTATCCAAGTCTGGATATTTAAGCGGAAGTGTTTATTTCGGGATTTTCATCCTTTGTTTATGGGAGAAAGCGCAAGGGTTTATGATTTCCTTTGGGCGCGCAAGTGTTGATTGTTGATTGTTCTTTAAGTCTCTTTTTGTGAGACCAGTGCGCAGCCGCGCAAGGTACAAGGCTGAAAAGCAAGGTTGTGGTATGGTCCCAAGCACTTATCATGAGGTTTTTGGGACCTTACCCCTTCACCACCTTATTTAAAATCTCGTCCTCGAGATTTACTGGATTAAGTAAGGATATTTTCGCTTCATTTCTGATTCCAACTCCCATGTATACTCAGGTCCTCTTTTCGAATCTCACTTTACTTTGACTAGCACCAATCTCTTGTGTTTGAGATGCTTGACATTTCTGTCTTCTATTTGGAGAGGTTTCTCTATGAACTTCAATTTTTCATTCACCTCTATATCTTGAAGAGGTACTACCAGTGGTTCGTCAGATAAGCATTTCTTAAGATTAGTGTAACAACTCGTAAAATCATGACCAATATAATAAAGACACGTGTCATGGACTTTAAACGTGTAATGGATTGATCTGGAGGGACTAAAATTGTCAAACAATGTAAATATGTTAGTAAAAGGATCCAAAGTGTCAACATGCCATTCTTGTGCCTCTGATTGACCTCACACGACGTTCGTACTCTCTAATGAATAATTTGTCAAACATAGAAAGTCGTTTGTGTTTAAATTAAGGATCTTACGAAACATAGGGGTTAAAAGTGTCAACATGTTAAATGTTACCTCTGAGTGACCTTTTAACAATCCCAAAAACATTGTAATAATTGTATATTTCGCTTTCAAGAATAATTGATAGTAATTTTGTGAAGTTTCAATGAAAACAAGGCTTTTCGGGTGGTCTTACATCTAACCGGGAGCTTAACGAAGTTAAAAGATGACCCAAGGCCCTTAATAGTTAACTATGGGGGTCATAAGTGCAATAAAAGATAGTTATTTAAACTTAAAATGGACCAGGGACTGAAATTGCAAAGTTTTGAAATTGTTTACCGGATTCTCCAATTGTCACGGCCCGCGTAGACTCCTTATGAGTCTTACGCGGCCCGCGTAAGAGTGCCAGTAATAGAAAACCTGCACAGCTGCAGGTTCAGTCAGTTCCACCGCCTTTGCATGCTTGTATTCGATACCAGAGACTGAGCAAATGGTTTTTCATGCACTAGGGACACCTGGAAACATCTGAGATCAATATAGGGACATATGGATTGATCATATGAAGTAGAAATTCCTATATAAGGCCCTTGTTTGTTTCTTGTTCTTGCACACACTTTGGTTTTCACTTCAAAACTCTTTCTCTGGAGCTTACTGGTGTTCAAGAAAGTTTCCTTCAGCTCTAAACTCATGCTAAGGACTATAGTAAGTGTTCTTAGCTTCCTAAGTTTAAGTTTTATTAGCTTAATGACCGAAAGTCAAAGTTATCGTAATTAAGCTTTGACTTTGTGATTAATCACAAACGGTCCAGCCATTATTCGAATTGAAAGTGGCTATGTGTTGGTAATTATGTAGGTAATAAACCCTTAAAAGGGAACCTACTGATTATCACTTTTACGTGGTCAGTTGTCGGGTCAAACTTGTTAATAAAAAGTCAACCGGGTCAGTTTTCACAAATTAATTCATAACTAATAATGTAGAGGTTATGGAACATGTTTTAACACTAAAATAACTTGGTAAATAATATAAGAACATGTTTAGACATGTTCAACCCGACAATTCTGAGTTTAGGCTCGGTTCGGAACCGAAAGTCGCAAAAGTAGACTTTTGCTTTGACTTTCAGTTCTGACCCGATTTAGCTTAGTTTAGATATGCCTTAGGGTTTCTTTAGGACCATATTATAGGTTAGTGTAACCCTCTGAGGTTATACAACTTGGTTCCATAGAAATCCTAGTTCATTGCATGTTTCAGTTAAATGCTTAAAAATTGACCATTATGCCCTTTTGATATTAAAACGAGATTTTTGAAAATGTGAGAGGACAAAAACCTTTATTACTGATATTTAAGTATGTCCTAAAAGTTTGACATTAGATTATGGTCTAAAATAGAAGTTATGCGCGATATCATAAAATGAAAGCTTTTTATTAATTAAATGGCATTTTTGGAATAAATCATATTCAAACTCAACTTTTGACACCAAACTTGCCACCTACTGTTAAGATATAATATTTAGGGATTTTTAGAAAAAAAATTTAAATTTTAAACTGATCATAACATAGGGTTCTTGCATTGGCTCGGTAATTGACGGTTATGCCATTTTTGCTAATAAAATGAGTTTTACACATCCTTTACATATCAAACCTTTTTCTACTAATTTTATACATTAAATAAATTATTTTAAAGAGTAGAGGATGATCAAAATCTCAGATTTCCTTAATCAACCCGAATACCGTCAAATACCGACTTTTATGCGATTTAGGCACATAGTATGGGTTAAAACTATATTTAACACCTAATACTTTTTACCTACTGATATTATAAGTAAAAATTTTATACTTTAACAGTAAGTAAAAGTTTTGAACTCAGATTTCCAAATTTGACCCTTATAGCATATGTGAAATGACCAAAATGCCCATACGGTGCATAGTTTGCCCATAAATGATAAAATTCACATATGTATGATATCTTACTGATATAACTTATTAAAATAAATATTTTTACTGATTATTTTAGACCAGAACCTCAGATTGCTATTTAACCTCTTTTGTAAACTTTAAAATGACCAAAATACCCTTACGAGGCTTAAAATGGTTTTAAATTCGTTTTGGGCATAATGGAAGATATCCTACTGATATCATAACATATTTTAAGCATATTAACTTGTGAAACCTGTACATGACTCATTTGGTTACCCGTTATGCATATTCGCGTTCGGAATGGTTTGTGTAACTAGTTTACATAAATTAACCGAAACGGGTCAAACCTTATCATTTTTACTTCAAAATCCAGAATGTGTTTAGTTTACCCATTTTATACAAGTCTTCATACTTGTCGGGTCTAAATCACATTCTAATCCGGTCTTCGCTTAATCGTGCGTTTGAATCGTAAACCTTTCATTAAAACTAACCGGTCTAAGTTTAAACTTAAGTAAGACCCGTTAGGAATCTAATAGGTTATTAAAACCTTCATTCCAGATTTAGGAGCCCAGTAAAAGCTATTTGCACTTGCTGATTGTTATACGGCTGAGATTAAAATTATATTTTGCTCAGGTAAATACTTTTAACTTATTTTCCGTTATACGGGATTGGGATACGGTATTTAATAATACCGCTTGGTCGGGTATTGAATCTTTAATCGATTAGTGATTAAATCATTGAAATAACCCGTTTTAATCTGTTATGTTTGGTGCAATGCCTTTGAGGGGTTAATGACCGTGTCCTGGATATCCTTGGCATCATTTAAATGCAAATGGCCACGACTTAAGCACGGAGTGTAGGCATACACCTGAAAGTTGCGTATGTATAAGGTATAACCACTCGTTGAGGATAACTCGACATGGGATTATATTGGTCGTGTGTCTATTAATCTTTAACCCGGTACTTTTAACCCGGGCTACTGAATGGACGACAAACATGTAAATCTGTATACAACATTATTTTTAAATAATTGTCCCAAGTTATAAAAGATTTTATGCCTTGTGCATCCAAACCAATTTTTATAAATAATTTTCAAAAGAGTCAGTTAATTGTATTTACCAGTGTAAACTGACGTATTTTCAAAAGATTAAGTGCAGGTACTAAGCGTAATGGGCTGGAACTCCTGAGTGATTAAATAAAAAGTCTTGCAAGCTTTTATCATTTTAAGTCTGTTGAACATTGCTTCTTTTGTTTTGATCCGCCTGTGGATCTTCTTACATTCCGTCGTGTAATATTTCATGTTACTTTAAACTCGGTTTGTATAAATTACTTTTAGACTTCCGCTGTGCATTTGGACTCTGATTAATTGTCTATGATGAAATCAACTACGTCACGATACTCCCCACCGGGCCCACCGGTAATACGTGGAAATATCGGGGTGTGAGAGGTTGGTATCAGAGCCAACATTGAGTGAATTAAACACTAGCCTTTTGTGTTTAATCTCAATGACACAGTTTGCACATTCCTTGACTTCCGAGTCTAGTCAAATGACTTAGGACTAATCCTAATCTTATTGTTTTCTTTTGTTGGTTTCTTTTGTTTGTTTTGCCAGGAATAAAAGACAATGCCGCCACAATTCAGAGGAAGAGGTGGAAGAGGAAAGGCGCCGATAACTGCTCCAAATAATCATGAGGTCGGGCCATCACACCAGCGAACTCCTTCAGCAACTTTCTGCTCAAGTCCCCAGGAGGATTGGAGGACTTACCTGGAGCCTGCGAGACGCTCTGTCTCGCTCAGTTCCTCACCATCATACCACGATTCATTCAGGCTCCACCAGAACAACGAGTCCGACCACTCACACCACCACTCCTTCATCCCGCTGCAGCGGTCGGGTTCGCACCGCGCTTTCCAAGACCCGACCCCGTACTTTCAAAGTAGGTTCAATCCTATGAACCAAATTCCAGAACCCGAGGGTCCAAACCCTTTTGGGCCAGATGACTACTATCCTGAGATGCAGGATATGGAGATGGATGAAGATCCGGATCCGGAGATGCCAACTTGGACGCCCAAGCATCCCATCCAGATTTCTGATGGATCATCTTTTCATGGTTCGCCATACAGGGGCCCAGACAGCTTTGCAGAAAGGTGGGCCACATACCACTGGGAGTTTACTCCCCCTTTCAACCCACCTCAACAGCAGCAGCAAGATCCCTCTAAGGATTCGCATTTCCAGGCGGTTACGCCACCGCCGCTTCCAGAGCAGCAGCCGCCTCCAGAACCACCGAGGCGAAGAAGATCAGGTGCACGGATGTCCGTGCGAGGGGGTTTCCACTTCAGCTCCCCCCCAACACTCCAGTGGCAGTCACTACCCGCCACTGTATGAAGACCCGCAGATGGGTTGGCCTTCAAACTCAGTTTCAGAAGTCGACTTTGCTCCAGTCGCACCACCACCACGAATGGGTTATGATAACCCAATTCCTTCATACACCGGTGCAGCGGCATATAACCCGTTTGAGCAGCCAGCTTACCCGGGTTACAATTATTACAATGCCCCTACCGTCGACCCGTACCTCGAGGCGGCCAACTATAATGCTATCCATCGTGAAGGGCCCTACGCAGCTTCATACCAAACGGGGCACCCAGCCTATGGGTATCAATACCCGCCACCTCCTCAACCTCCGCAGCAGCAGCCGCCTCAGATCCAGCCACCGTAGTAGCAAGAAATCCTTCAACGGTTGCACAAGGTGGAGAAACAGGTCCAGGAGGAGCGTAGGAGCCGCCGGGGTCTGCTTAAGGGTTTGGCGAATCTGATCAAGGGGAAGAAGAAGAGGGATTTTTTAAAATTCCTTATTTATTTGTGTTGTAATTTTTATTTTCAATTAAGTCCCTATGTGGAGAATTTATTTATGTACTTGGTCCCTGCGTGGACTTGTCTTTTTATTTCTGTCCCTGCGAGGACAATGTTATTTGTTTAAAAGTCTCGTTTTGGGCAAATATGTACTTCTCTTTATTTATTTATGGGATGTTTTAATTTAAATTTCATTTGTCATTATATGTATGAATATATTATATGAAATAAATCAAAATATCATTCCTTTTTGTAATTAATCTGCCAATAAATATTGAAAGAAAATCTTAAATTTATAACCTAGCCTATATGTCATTTTAGACATGGCCCAGATGGAAAGACCTTTTTAAGATTCAAATCCTAGTTAACATCTGAAAACATGTTAGCTCTCCTGGCAAATGTGAATCGATAAAAATCACATAAGTCATCCTTATATTGGATTCTTCCAATTCCTTTTCTGTATTTTTATTTAAACATCCATTAGTGATGAAATGCCTGCGGGCCATACTTATTGTCCTATGAGACAAAAGACAGTTGTAGTCTACGACTCCCTGTCAAGAAAAGGTAATGAACTATGTTCAAACCTTAATGCCTTGATCTTATAAGATCATGGTCTAAAATTTTAAAACTGTCCTTGTGACTAGGCCTTTTGTGCCACTCTAATATCTCTAATGATTTATAACTAGGGATAAATTATAAAGAAAATATTAAATAAATTAACCAATATGGTTTATAGTTACCATGGCTAATGAATCCTCAAAAATGATAACATCTGAATAAAATATTGTCAATTGTTTTATGTAGCAATCAAGCTACATGGCTGAATCAGATGAGGTTAACAGTCACCCCAGAGAAAGGAATGATACCACCAAGATTAATGTGGCCGGTGCGGATTTGCAAGCGATGATAGATAATGCTATCACACGAGCCATGGACAGAGAGTTCAAAGAATCTAGTGGTACCCGTAACAGGACCCTATCTGTAGCTCATTCAAAGCCACCATCTAAGTCGCACGCATCACATAAAGATGATTCTCATCACTCATCAAACCAAAGGAGTGTCCCGTCTAAGTAGATTGTGCTCAGTCAAGAGCCACGTGTTAAGACCTGTTCTTATAAATATTTCGTCTCTTGCAAGCCCAGGGACTTCACAGGGGAGAAAGGAGCCATTGATTGCATGACGTGGCTAGATGAGATGGATACAGTGGTTGATATTAGTGCTTGTGCTAAACAGGACATTGTGAAGTTTGTTTCACAATCTTTTAAAGGCGAAGCTTTAGCTTGGTGGAGGTCCCCTAATCCAAGCTACAGGAAAGATCCAACTTTACAACATGTCTTGGGATCAGTTTGTTGCGTTGATCAAAGATAATTTCTGTCCTCAGCATGAGGTGGAAAGGATTGAAACTGACTTCTTGACCTTGGTCATGAAGAACTTGGATTGTCAGGCATACCTTACCAGTTTCAACACCATGTCTTGATTTGTTCCTTACTTGGTCACACCGGAACCGAAACGTATAGCTCTTTTTATTGGAGGTCTAGCTCCAGAAATTAAAGCAAGTGTGAAAGCATCTAGACCTACCACATTCAGGTCAGTGGTTGATTTGTCATTATCTCTTACTCTCGATGTGGTTAGGCAGAGATCGCTAAGGAATTCCGAGGAAGGAAAGAGGAAACGTGAGGATGAGAACTCACGTTGTTCTGATAAGAAGCGAAAGGGGAACTCTTAGCACATGAAGAGTTCGGGATTTAAAAAGGATGACCAACAGTCGGGCGAGAAACCCAAATGCAAGACCTGCCAAAAACGCCATTTTGGGAAGTGCAGGTTCGAAACAAAATCTTAGTCGCAGTCGCAGCCTAGAGTTTGTGGAATCTGCAAGTCTAAGGAACATAAGACCCTAGATTGCAAGAAATTGAAGGACGCAACTTGTTACAACTGTAACGAGAAGGGGCATATCAAGACCAATTGCCCCAAATATGCAAAGAAACCTAAAGAGGTTAAAAAGACCAATACTCGGGTCTTTCAGATGAATGCTCAGGAGGCCATTCAGAACGACAATGTGATAACAGGTACCTTTCTTATCAATGATGTTTATGCTAGAGTATTGTTTGATTCGGGTGCAGATAAGTCTTTTGTGGACAATAAATTTTGTAAGTTATTAAATCTGCCTGTTAAGACTCTAAGCATAAAGTATGAAGTATAATTGGCCGATGGTACCATAGAGATGGCTTCAACCATTCTAGATGGATGTTTTATATCCATTAGGAATCACTCTTTTCCGGTGTCCTTGCTTCCATTGAAATTAGCAGTATTTGACATAGTGATAGGCATGGATTGGTTATCTCATAACCAAGCCCAAATCGTATGTGATAAGAAACAAGTGGTTATCAAGACACCCTATGGTGAGCCATTAACAATTCAAGGAGATACACAATACGGGTTACCTAAGCAAGTGTCCATGCTTAAGGCGTCGAGGTGTATGAAGAAAGGTTGTGTCATTTACATGGCACAAGTAACCATTGATGAACCAAAGCCCAAGATTGAAGACATCCCCGTCATTTCTGAATATCCAGACGTCTTTCCTGAAGAACTACCTGGTTTACCCCCAGATAGGCAAGTGGAGTTCAGAATCGATATTATTCCTAGAGCAGCACCAATTGCAAGAGGACCTTATCGGTTGGCACCAACTGAGATGAAAGAGTTAAGGACTCAGTTGGATGATTTGTTGGCAAAGGGTTTTATTCAACCTAGCTCATCCCCTTGGGGAGCACCGATCTTGTTTGTGAAAAAGAAAGATGGCTCGATGCGCCTATGCATCGATTATCACGAGCTGAATAAGGTAACAATCAAGAACAGATATCCATTGCCTAGGATCGATGATCTGTTCGATCAACTGCAAGGGGCAAGTTATTTCTCCAAGATTGATTTAAGGTCAGGTTACCATCAACTGAAAGTCAGAGATGAAGATGTGCATAAAACTGCATTCAGAACTCGTTATGGTCACTACGAGTTCTTAGTGATGCCTTTCGGGCTCACTAATGCACCTGCAGCATTCATGGATCTCATTAATCGCGTTTGCAAGCCATACGTGGACAATTTTTTCAGTGTCTTCATTGATGACATTCTTATTTACTCAAAGAGTCAAGCCGATCATGAAAGACATCTTCGGTGTATCCTTAAACTTCTACAGCAAGAAAAGCTCTACGCCAAGTTTTCTAAATGCGAATTTTGGCTTCGTGAAGTCCAATTTCTTGGACATATGGTGAGCGAGCGCGGTATCCAGGTGGATCCCGCTAAGATTGAAGCGATTATGAATTGGCAAGAGCCTAAGACTCCTACAGAGATACACAGCTTCTTGGGTCTAGCAGGATACTATCGACGTTTCATTGAAAACTTTTCAAGGATTGATGCACCCTTAACATCGTTAACTCGCAAGAATGTCAAGTTTGACTGGGGTCCCAAGCAGCAAGAGTCCTTTGATATTCTTAAACAGAAGTTAAGCAATGCACCTATGTTGACATTACCAGAAGGAATTGAAGAATTTGTGGTTTATTGCGACGCATCGCACACAGGTATGGGATGTGTGCTTATGCAGAAGGGCAAAGTTATTGCATATGCTTCCCGACAATTAAAGGTGCACGAGAAGAATTACACCACCCACGATTTGGAGTTGGGTGCCGTTGTATTTGCACTAAAACTTTGGAGGCATTATCTTTATGGGACAAAGTGCGTGATCTATTCTGATCACAAGAGCCTTCAACATCTGTTTAACCAGAAGGATCTTAACATGAGACAGCGTCGATGGATGGAGACACTGAATGATTATGATTGTGAAATCCGATATCATCCAGGCAAAGCAAATGTAGTCGCCGATGTCTTGAGCAGAAAAGAAAGGGTTAAGCCTATTAGAATCAATGCCAAGAGCATTGAACTAAAGAACAGCTTGAATGAAAGATTGTTAGCCGCTCAAAAGGAAGCTGTATTAGAAGCTAACTATCCAAATGAGAAGTTGGGAGTAACTGTTGAACAATTATCATATGGCAAATATGGAATCCTAAGATTGAATGGACGAATATGGGTTCCAATTTATGGAGGATAAGAAGCTCATAGCTCCAAATATTCAGTTCATCCTGGCAGTGATAAGATGTACCAGGATTTAAAGGCAAATTATTGGTGGATAGGTTTGAAGAAATCTATAGCCACTTATATGGCTAAATGCCTAACGTGCGCACAAGTTAAGGCAGAACATCAAAAGCCGTCAGGTTTGCTACAACAGCCTGAACTTCCCACATGGAAATGGGAAATGGTAACCATGGATTTTATCACTAAGTTACCAAAGACGAAGCACGAAAATGATACTATTTGGGTTATAGTCGATAGATTGACCAGGTCAGCCCACTTCTAGCCGATTAAAGAAACTCACAGCTCTGACAAGCTAGCTCAGTTGTACGTGCATGAGATTGTGTCTCTTCACGGGGTGCCAGTATCTATTATCTCTGATAGGGATACAAGATACACATCGCATTTTTGGAAAAGATTTTAGCAATCTTTAGGCACCCGACTAAACTTCAGCACTGCATATCATCCTCAGACAGATGGGCAAAGCGAGCGCACGATACAAACACTCGAGGATATGCCCAGGGCTTGTGTTATTGATTTAGGAGGGAGTTGGGATGACCATCTCCCATTGATTGAATTTTCGTACAATAATAGCTATCATTCGAGTATTCAAGCAGCACCTTTTGAAGCTTTGTACAGAAGAAAGTGTAGAACGCCGGTTTGTTGGGCGGAAGTTGGAGATGTCCAACTGTCAGGACCTGATATAGTCCTGGAGACGACGAACAAGATTGTTCAGATCCGTGATCGTCTCAAAGCTGTCAGGGATAGGCAGAAAAGCTACGCGGACAAAAGGCGTAAACCTCTAAAATTCGAGGTAGGTGATAAAGTGTTGCTCAAGGTATCACCCTAGAAAGGGGTGATGCGTTTTGGCAAAAAGGGCAAGCTAAGCCCAAGATACATAGGACCATTCGAAATCATCGAATGTGTCGTCACTATAGCTTACAAGGTAAATCTACCAGAAGAGCTTAGTGGAATACATAATGTATTCCACATCTGCAACTTAAAGAAATGTCTAGCCGACGAGTCGCTAGCAATGTCGCATAAGGACGTGCAGATAGATGAGAGCTTGAAGTTCGTTGAAAAACCTTTGTCGATCGAGGATTGACAGGTTAAGAAGCTTCGAAGAAAGCATGTGCCAATCGTGAAGGTAAAATGGGATGCCCGTAGAGACCCAGAATACACGTGGGAGGTTGAATCCACAAAGAAACAGAAGTACCCTCATTTATTTCAGTAAATCTCGAGGTCGAGATTTCTTTTAAGGGGGTGAGGATGTAACACCTCGCAAAATCACGACCGATATAATAAAGACACGTGTCATGGACTTTAAACGTGTAATGGATTGATCTGGAGGGACTAAAATTATCAAACAATGTAAAAATGTTAGTAAAAGGATCCAAAGTGTCAACATGTCATTCTTGTGCCTCTGATTGACCTCACACGACATTCGTACTCTCTAATGAATAATTTGTCGAACATAGAAAGTCGTTTGTGTTTAAATTAAGGATCTTACGAAACATAGGGGTTAAAAGTCTCAACATGTTAAATGTTACCTCTGAGTGACCTTTTAACAATCCCAAAAACATTGTAATAATTGTATATTTCGCTTTCAAGAATAATTGATAGTAATTTTGTGAAGTTTCAATGAAAACAAGGCTTTTCGGGTGATCTTACATCTAACCGGGAGCTTAACGAAGTTAAAAGATGACCCAAGGCCCTTAATAGTTAACTATGGGGGTCATAAGTGCAATAAAAGATAGTTATTTAAACTTAAAATGGACCAGGGACTGAAATTGCAAAGTTTGGAAATTGTTTACCGGATTCTCCCATTGTCGCGGCCCTCGTAGACTCCTTATGAGTCTTACGCGGCCAGCGTAAGAGTGCCAGTAACAGAAAACCTGAACAGCTGCAGGTTCAGTCAGTTCCACCGCCTTTGCATGCTTGTATTCGATACCAGGGACTGAGCAAATGGTTTTTCATGCACTAGGGACACCTGGAAACATCTGAGATCAATAAAGGGACATATGGATTGATCATATGAAGTAGAAATTCCTATATAAAGGCCCTTGTTTGTTTCTTGTTCTTGCACACACTTTGGTTTTCACTTCAAAACTCTTTCTCTGGAACTTACCGGTGTCCAATAAAGTTTCCTTCAGCTCTAAACTCGTGCTAAGGACTATAGTAAGTGTTCTTAGCTTCCTAAGTTTATGTTTTATTAGCGTAATGACCGAAAGTCAAAGTTATCGTAATTAAGCTTTGACTTTGTGATTAATCACAAACGGTCCAGCCATTATTCAAATTGAAAGTGGCTATGTGTTGGTAATTATGTAGGTAATAAACCCTTAAAAGGGAACCTACTGATTATCACTTTTACTTGGTCAATTGTCGGGTCAAACTTGTTAATAAAAAGTCAAACGGGTTAGTTTTCACAAATTAATTCATAACTAATAATGTAGAGGTTATGGAACATGTTTTAACACTAAAATAACTTGGTAAATAATATAAGAACATGTTTAGACATGTTCAACCCGACAATTCTGAGTTTAGGCTCGGTTCGGAACCGAAAGTCGCAAAAGTAGACTTTTACTTTGACTTTCAGTTCTGACCTGATTTAGCTTAGTTTAGATATGCCTTTGGGTTCCTTTAGGACCATATTATAGGTTAGTGTAACCCTCTGAGGTTATACAACTTGGTTCCATAGAAATCCTAGTTCATTGCATGTTTCCGTTAAATGCTTAAAAATTGACCATTATGCCCTTTTGATATTAAAACAAGATTTTTGAAAATGTGAGAGGACAAAAACCTTTATTACTGATATTTAAGTATGTCCTAAAAGTTTGACATCAGATTATGGTATAAAATAGAAGTTATGCGCGATATCGTAAAATGAAAGCTTTTTATTAATTAAATGGCATTTTTGGCATAAATCATATTTAAACTCAACTTTTAACACCAAAATTGCCACCTACTGTTAAGATATAATATTTAGGGATTTTTGGAATTTTTTTTAAATTTTAAACTGATCATAGCATAGGGTTCTTGCATTGGCTCGGTAATTGACGGTTATGCCTTTTTTGCTAATAAAATGAGTTTTACACATCCTTTACATATCAAACCTTTTTCTACTGATTTTATACATTAAATAAATTATTTTAAACAGTAGAGGCTGATCAAAATCTCAGATTTCCTTAATTAACCCGAATACCGTCACATACCGACTTTTATGCGATTTAGGCACATAGTATGGGTTAAAACTATATTTAACACCTAAGACTTTTTACCTACTGATATTATAAGTAAATATTTTATACTTTAAAAGTAAGTAAAAGTTTTGAACTCAAATTTCCAAATTTGACCCTTATAGCATATGTGAAATGACCAAAATGCCCATACGGTGCATAGTTTGGCCATAAATGATAAAATTCACATATGTATGATATCTTACTGATATAACATATTAAAATAAATATTTTTACTGATTATTTTAGACCAGAACCTCAGATTGCTATTTAACCTCTTTTGTAAACTTTAAGATGACCAAAATAACCTTACGAGGCTTAAATTGGTTTTAAATTCGTTTTGGGCATAATGGAAGATATCCTACTGATATCATAACATATTTTAAGCATATTAACTTGTGAAACCTGTACATGACTCATTTGGTTACCCGTTATGCATATTCGCGTTCGGTATGGTTTATGTAACTAGTTTGCATAAATTAACCGAAACGGGTCAAACCTTATCATTTTTACTTCAAAATCCAGAATGTTACAAGTCTTCATACTTGTTGGGTCTAAATCACATTCTAATCCGGTCTTCGCTTAATCGTGCGTTTGAACCCTAAACCTTTCATTAAAACTAACCGGTCTAAGTTTAAACTTAAGTAAGACCCGTTAGGAATCTAATAGGTTATTAAAACCTTCATTATAGATTTAGGAGCCTAGTAAAAGCTATTTGCACTTGCTGATTTTTATACGGCTGAGATTAAAATTATATTTTGCTCAGGTAAATACTTTTAACTTATTTTCCATTATACGGGCTTGGGATACGGTATTTAATAATACCGCTTGGTCGGGTATTGAATCTTTAATCGATTAGTGATTAAATCATTGAAATAACCCGTTTTAATCTGTTATGTTTGGTGCAATGCCTTTGGGGGTTAATGACGTGTCCTGGATATCCTTGGCATCATTTAAATGCAAATGGCCACGACTTAAGCACGGGGTGTAGGTATACACCTGATAGTTGCGTATGTATAAGGTATAACCACTCATTGAGGATAACTCGACGTGGGTTTATATTGGTGGTGTGTCTATTAATCTTTAACCCGGTACTTTTAACCCGGGCTACTGAATGGACGACAAACATGTAAATCTGTATACAAGATTATTTTTAAATAATTGTCCCAAGTTATAAAAGATTTTATGCCTTGTGCATCCAAACCAAATTTTATAAATAATTTTCAAAAGAGTTAGTTAATTGTATTTACCAGTGTAAACTGACGTATTTTCAAAAGATTAAGTGCAGGTACTAAGCGTAATGGGCTGAAACTCCTGAGTGATTAAATAAAAAGTCTTGCAAGCTTTTATCACTCTAAGTCTGTTGAACATTACTTCTTTTGTTTTGATCCGCCTGTGGATCTTCTTACATTCCGTCGTGTAATATTTTATGTTACTTTAAACTCAGTTTGTATAAATTACTTTTAGACTTCCGCTGTGCATTTGGACTGTGATTAATTTTCTATGATGATATCAACTACATCACGATACTCCCCACCGGGCCCACCGGTAATACGTGGAAATATCGGGGTGTGACAATTAGATACATGAAATACATTATGTACTCCAACTAATTCTTCTGGTAGTTGTAATTGATAGACAACTGGTCCTATTTGTTGGGTAATTGTGAATGGTCTTATGTACCTTGGACTCATCTTTCCTTTCTTACTGAATCGAACTACCCCTTTGCAAGGGGAAACTTTTAATAATACCTTGTTCCCAATTTGGAATTCTAACGGCTTACGTCGATTGTTTGCATAACTCTTCTGGTGATCTCGAGCCGTTTACAGTCTTTCCTTGATTTGAGTTATCTTGTCGGTGGTTTCCTGTACAATATCAGGACCTGATAATTGACTTTCTCCTATTTCTGCCCAACATACTGGAGTTCGACACTTTCGTCCATAAAGTGCTTCGAACGGGGCCGCATTGATTCTTGTATGATAACTATTGTTATAGGAGAATTCTATTAGTGGTAAGTGGTCATCCCAGTTTCCACCGAAATCGATTACACATGCTCCGAGCATGTCTTCTAGGGTTTGGATCGTCCTTTCACTTTGTCCATCTGTTGGGGGATGGTATGCAGTACTTAAATTTAATCGTGTCCCCATTGCTTCTTGGAAACTTGTCCAGAAATGCGAAGTGAAATGACTTTCCCTATCTGACATAATGGAGAGTGGGACTCCATGTAGGGATACTACCTCGTCTACGTATAACTTAGCCAATCTTTCCATGCTAAAGGTTTCCTTCATTGGTAGGAAATGAGCTGATTTGGTTAATCGATCTACAATCACCCAGATTGCGTCGTTACTTTTCCTAGTCTTGGGTAACTTAGTAACAAAATGCATTGTTATTAGTTCCCATTTCCATACAAGCATTTCTAATTGTTGAAGTAAACCTGAGGGTTTCTGATGTTCTGCCTTAACTTGCGAACAAGTTAGACACTTAGAAACGTATCTAGCTATGTCCTTTTTCATTCCTATCCACCAGAAGTTATTCCTTAAATCTTGATACATCTTATTATTACCAGGATGCATCGTATGCCTAGATTTATGGGCTTCCTCTAATATCTTATCTCTTAAATTTCCTTGTCTAGGTACCCAAATCCTTTTCTTATGGAATCTCCAAATTCCATCAGCCCCTTGTTCTAATTCCTTTATCCGTCCTTTCATTCCTTCCGCATCATCTTGGATTGTTGTTTCTTGAACATTTTCAACTGTTCCATTAAATCCAATTGTAGATTTAATCTAAGAGCACGGACTCGTCTTTGTTTCTCATGGTACTTATGACTTAAGGCATCTGCTACTACATTTGCTTTTCCTTTTCCTTCGTGATATAGGATATCACAATCGTAGTCACTTAAAATTTCCATCCATCTTCTTTGCCTCATGTTTAATTCTTTTTGCCCAAATATATACCTTAAACTCTTATGATCTGTATAGACAGTAAACTTACTTCCATACAGATAATGTCTCCAAATTTTAAGGGCAAAAATTATTGCTCCTAATTCTAAGTCATGAGACGTATAATTTCCTCGTGTTTTTTCAATTGTCTTGATGCATACGCAATTACCTTTTTGCGTTGCATTAGCACGCAACCTAATCCTAGCTTAGAAGCATCACAGTAGACTTCAAAATCTTCGGTTCCTTCGGGTAAGGCAAGAATTGGGGCATTTGTTAGCTTTTGCTTTAAAATCCTAAAGGCCTCTTCTTGCTTAGGTCCCCATTTAAACTTAACAGTTTTGCAGGTTAGCTTAGTTAATGGAACAACTATCTTAGAAAAGTCTTTAATGAAGCGCCTATAATATCCAGCTAATCCTAGAAAACTTCTAACTTCAGTAGCTGATTGCTGGACCTTCCAATTTGTGATCGCTTCTATTTTTAAGGGATCTACGTGAATGCCTTCGTGATTCACCATGTGTCCTAAAAATTGCACCTCTTGTAGCCAAAATTCACACTTTGAGAATTTCGCGTAAAGCTTCACTTTTCCTAACAAGGTTAAGAGTGCATGCAGGTGCTTACAATATCCGTCCTGGCTTTTGGAATAAATAAGTATATCGTGGATGAAGACAATTACAAATTTATCCAGATACGGCTTACAGATCCTATTCATCATGTCCATAAATGTTGCAGGAGCATTCGTTAATCCAAATGACATGACTGTAAACTCATAGTGACCATACCTAGTTCTGAAAGCAGTTTTAGGTATGTCTTCTTCTTAAACCTTCAACTGATGGTATCCGGAGCGTAAATCTATCTTAGGGAAGTATCTAGCTCCCTGAAGTTGATCAAAAAGATCATCGATCCTAGGTAACGGGTATCGATTCTTAATGGTAACCTTGTTTAATTCCCTATAATCGATACACATCCGCATCGAACCATCTTTCTTTTTCACGAATAATACATGTGCTCTCCAAGGGGATGAACTAGGTTATATGAATCCTTTGCTTAATAATTCATCTAACTGCTTTTTCAGTTCTAACATTTCGGTGGGTGCTAACCGATTAGGTGCCTTAGCTATTGATGCAGTTCCAGGAATTAGATGAATTCTAAACTCTACTTCTCTATCGGCTGGTAATCCAGGTAGTTCTTCTGGGAATACATCAGGGTATTCGGGTATTACTGGAATCTCTTTAAGTTCTGTGCATTTAGTGTTAATGATTACCGAAATCATATACACTATTCCTTGTTTGCTTTCATAACTAGCAACTTTCATTACTAAAATGAACTTTATTGGTTTACGGGGCTTATCTCCCGTAACTAAAATCACGTCTCCTGCTGTTGTATGTATTTCTATGTAATTTTGATCACAGAGGATTCGAGCATGGTTGGCTACTAACCAATCCATTCCTAACACGACATCGAATCCTGCTAAATTCATAGGTAAAAGGTTTGCAGAAAATTTATGGCCTGAGAGTTCTATTTTTCCCTCTTGGAGTATCTTATCTATATTAACAGAATTTCCTTCTGCCGTTTCTACCGTATAAATTTGCCTAAGCGTGGTTAAAGGTTGCTTAAGAGCTTGGCAGAATGAAGTATTTATAAAACTTTGGTTTGCACCAGAGTCAAATAATACTTTTGCGTAAACGTCATGTACAAGAAACGTACCATCTATCACATCTGGAATCAGATCTGCTTCTTGTGTAGTCAGCTGAAAAGCTCTCGCATTCTTCTTATTAGGTCCTTCAGTCGCTTTTGCCTTGTTGTCAGCTGGCTGGACCAGTTTAGGGCACTCTGGCATAAAATGCCCAACTTCTCTGCAGTTGTAGCAGACCATGGGTTTTTTTTTCTGCATTCCTCCTCCCGGTGTCCTGATCTATTGCAGAAATTGCAATTTTCCTTGCATTTCCCAAAATGCTTCTTCTTACAATTACTGCAAAACGGAGCGGTGGAGGTATGCCCTGTTTCCTTTTCCTTGAAGTTACTATTATTATTACCCCCACGGAAACGTTGGGTAATCTTTTGGGCCAATTCCTTTTTCCTGTTTTCTTCTCTTGTGCGCACTAGTCCGTCTGTCAATGTGTTGGCCAATTCGACCGCATCGTCAATCGTTCGAGGTCTCGCAGCCTTGACTATGTCGCGAATCTTGCAAATTAGTCCCCAAATGTAGCAAGAAATAAGCACCGGTTCTGGCAAGGCCACAGTTGGTACTATTCTAGCATACTCGAAAAATTTTGAAGTATACCCTCGACAGTCAACGTCCACCATCCGATGGTTTAGGAACTTGTTGGTCATCTGTTCCTTTTCGTAGGAGGGACAAAACTTTCTTTCCACCAATTCCTTAAATTCCTCCCAACTCATGGCATAAGCCACATCACTTCCCTTAGCTTGCAGCACCGTGTTCCACCATTCTAACGCCTCTTGCTTAAAAAGGTGGGATGCATACATCACCCGGTCTTCTTCTGCGCACTTACTTATTTTAATCACAGCTTCGGTCTTTTCCAACCAACGCAGTGCGGCAGTCGCCCCTTCATTGCCTGCAAATTCGACTGGCTTATAGGCGAGAAATTCTTTGTAAGTGCAACCAGTCGTTGCCACTTTCATTTTCTTAAGTAATGGGGCTTGAACCACATTAGTATTATTACCACCCCCATTCACACTGTTACTGAAATTATCGTCACGAGTGCGTTTGCTATGGTTGGCTTGGGAAGGTTCAACGAGATTCTTAACAGAAGCGACGATTGCTGGGATAGCGTTGGCTATTCCCTGAGCAACGATATTTTCTATATCTTGTTTATTGAGAAAATGGTCTTCATTATTGGGTTCAGATGGGTTAACTTCATTTGCCAAATTAACTTCATTTGACGGTTGGTTTACTGCGTTTTCCATCTGAATAATTAACAATATATATAAATTATTGTCACAAAATGGATAGTAACTAAACACAATAGGGAAATTAAAAACACAAATAGGTCAACACATATAGCCAAAATCGTCGACATTGCAACATTTATATTTATATAAAATATTATGTGTCCGTACAAGCCCGATATTTTACAGATGTTTTATTTTAGTATTATTATAAAATATTGTATTATTATTATACATATATATATATATATATATTATATTATATATATTATATATATATATATATATATATATATATATATATATATATTCACATATTATACAAAACATTTAACTATTGTTAACTTGATTTTTCAAAAACGACGCTCCCTCTCGTCGTACTTCCACGTGATGTTTTTCCCCACTTCTCGAATCCGATTTCCCGCATCCACTAGTTCCTCGTCGTAGCGGCGTAATTCGGCAATCTTCTCCGGGTTCATGGGTGGAAAAGGAGCAGGTTCAGGTTCAAACTGGGGAAAGTACACATTTGGGTTTTCATAAAGTTCTGAAAATGCCAGTCACTGGTCCACCATTCTTCCAACTGCCCTGTAAGAGGTTGAGGGTTGACAATTGGGTCCGGAATAGCAGGTTCCAAATTTATAGGAAGTTCTGATTGAGCAGGAAAATTGAAAAGGGTTTCGTCAGCAGGTCCAATGAGGTCACAATTTGCCATTTTTCTATCGAGTTCTTCCCAAGGTGGCAATTCCTGGGCTTGACCAGAGCTCTCCCCTACTTCTTTTCCTTTTCCTTTTGGATCCTCCGTCTTTTTCACCTTTTGGGCAGCGGGCTTCTTCTTTCGTCCTCGTTTCCAGTCCAGAAGCCTTATCCTCTTTTTAAGTTTGGGTTTCTCCTGTAACTGGCCTGAAACACTAGTGGCTCCTCTGTGTCATCCTGATAACCGGACTGGGTTCCTGTTGTATCCATATCAGTAGTATGGATTGTGAAATTTCAGAGGGGTTCCGATAGTTCATTCATGCTGTTTAGGCACACATGAAGAAACACAAAATCCAGATTAAATTTTATTTTTGTAAATTTAATTTTCACAGAATCACAAAAATGGCAATCTTGATTAATTAAGTATTTTTCAAATACTTAATGGGCTTAAATCAATGGCTTTGATACCACCTTTTTCTGTCACGGCCCCCGACCCAGTTTCCCGGTCCGGAAGCCATGGGACAGAAACCCGTGGTATTGGTGGTTGATTTGGCAAGAGAAAATTTAACAGGATCGTTTAAACTGAAAACATTGTATTATCTTATTTCAAGTTCAAGACAAACCCGTAATTTACAATAAAGGAATTTCACTGGGAAATCCCCTGATTACAAAAACATGTTTATTTATTTACTGAGCCACTTCATTCAAGCTGGAGTGCTACGCAACACTTTTCCTTGTTCACAGTAAATCACCTGAAACATGTTTAAAAAAAATTATCAGCGGGGAAATACTGGCGAGTCATTAAATTTGTACAAAACGACACCTTGTTATAAATTACATTAAGAGTTTTTACATTTGCTCATATCTTATAATTATCTGGTCCAGTTGTCACTCGAGCGGATCTATGACTATGGCCATATCACTAATTAGACTCGCCCACCTAAGAGTGATAAAACAATAGTAATGTGCACAATACCCCCATTTACTGCCAGTAATTAAAGATTTGCAAAGACTTAATCCCTGTACTTATAACTGGAAAACATTTAGGGTTTTACAAAGCAACTTTGATAAAAACAGAATGACTCACATTGCAAGTTTAGACGGACAGAGTCTGCCTACTAATTAAGCCTGGTAACCTAGTTAAATAATGAAAACGAAATTAGGTTAGTAACTTAATATATCATTTACGATAACTCACGAGATCGAAACCCACACGACGAATGACAAAGTATAGCCCAAGATTCGGGCAGCACTTAAACATCCATCGGATCGGTTTTAATCGATCAGACATTGTATCGTAGCAGTGATCGAATTATTACCCTGTTATCGTAGCAGCGTCTCGACACTTAAATACACGATTTTGAGCAGAATATTACGTTTTTGAAAGAAAATTTCGAGCAGACGGAAATAGCCATGCAACGTCCAATTTATAGCAAATTTTTGAGTTTGTCGCGGCCCGCGAAGGCCTGAAGGCCGTCCTACGCGCCCCGCGAGGGCCACCCTAACTACGGCTAGGGTTGTCGTGTCATACCCTAGCCTCGCCACGTGTGTGACACGTGGCCTTGAAGCTTATCCGGAGATTCTTAGGTCTGTCGCGCCCCGCGAAGACATTGCTTAATCTTTCACTGCCCGCGAGCAAACACTAAAATTTGATTTTCTTGATTTTTCATAAAAATTAGGGTTTTAGGGGTTCGGGTTTTTACTTACGGAGTGTTTTAGGGTGTTTTTATGCAGGTCCTTACAGTAACCGCTAGCTTCGGTTATGGAATTTCCTTAACCATAACGATAATCATAATCGAACTTCGGTTCAATTGATCGGTTATAAGACTCGGTTATGCTTTGGTTTCGGTCACTTAATTGATCTAAGTTTAAACTAAATGAACACATTAGACAAGTATCGTCTCAGTTACAGTTGTTTATATAAATAAATAATAATAATAATAATAATAAGAGTAAAATGCACGGATAGTCCCTGTGGTTTTGCAAAGTTTCAGCTATAGTCCCCAGATTTTGGAAATTACACTCATAGTCCCTGTGGTTTGACAGTTTGTTACGCGGATAGTCCCTGGAGTGGATGGGGGTTAGTTTTCTCAGTTAAGTTGGTGTAAAATGACTAAAATACCCTTAGGATTAAAACAACATAAAACCCAAACAGATTTTCCCATCTGCTCTCCTTCTTCACCATCTTGTTTAGAAAACCCTAACTCTAAATCGAAACTTGTCAAAACAAACTGAATATCAATGAAACGTGTCTAACATTCACAAACAATACATTGAAACAATTGGAAACTTGATCAAATCAGTCTGAAACAGATCAAAATGTTCAAAACTCTATTCGAAACAAACTGAAAATCTACCAAAACTGATCCGATCTCACCGAAAAAACAATCAATTCAGTACGTAATCGATCAAAACTTGTCCGATTCGCAAAACCCTATGAACAAATCCCTATGAAGAAATCAGATTAAGGGTTGAATCGTGTAATCGGACAAGTCAATCAGGAGACAAGTTAATCTTGTCCGATTCGCAGAGCCACTCACCATAGCCACTCACCTCCATCAACCCTTGTCCGATTCAACCCTTAACCTGTTAATCGACAGAATTTACCTTTTATGTTAACATTAGCACCCATCATCACCTTCCTTTTCACCAAATCAGATCCATCCATCGCTGCTGCAGATAGATACGACCACTACTGCAAATAGATCCGACCATCGCTGCTGCAGATTGATCTCTCTCTCTCTCTCTCCTGATTGATTTGTCTCCCTCTCTTGTCGTTTCTCTCACTTCCAACTCTCTCTGATTTCCCTCTTTATCACTCGTCTCGTCTCTCTCTCGTCACCACGCCGCCAGAGACGGCGGTGATGGTGAACGGTCGTTCATCGGGTTGGGGGGTGGTGTTGTTTGTCGTCTGGTGACTCAACGCCGGAGCGCCGATT